>JBAJNP010002260.1:0-50105 GCA_036877545.1 Yasuhikotakia modesta
ATTTCTTTAGTTAAGTCCAGAAACAAACTGGGACGTGACAGCAGGCAGGTAGAAATCACGTGAGTCAGGTATCTAATTTCCCTTTTGCGTCAGATGCTTTTGTACAAGAAACCTATTGAAACAAAACTTGTGTTTCACGTTTGGAAATTTACCGAACAACGAAGAAGCTAAATTGACCTTTTTATGTTTTGGCCTTATTGCCCCAAGGTCCTAAATGCGTAAATATCCTAAAAACTATTGAGGTTTAAATATATCTGCCACATTTTATAACGTTTTGAAAATGCTTATGTACGTAAAGTGCCCATGTATGGGAAGTTATTCTAGGTGCATCAGAAGTGAACTCATCGTTCCCGCTAATAACGGGAAACGCATGACAGTTTAAATGGTAAGAAAGGGGAACTTCTGAACCACATTAACGTCAGCATGACACGTTCATCCTGTTGTAGGCGGTACCTTAGAAACGGACGTTGTCACAGACGCCTTCCGTTTCCATGGCAACAGCGCTTTCAGGGGCAGAACTTTGTTATGCTATGCATTAGCACGCTAGCTTATCTGCCCCGAACCATTTCACACACACAGCAACCGCATTTCACTGTATTTATGGTGTAGTTTGCCTTTATTACAGCAAAACATTGATTCCAACAATGCATGTCCTGGCAAGCTTGGGCCAATACACACGTGAAGGTGAAGTATTGTGATCTTTAAAAATATTACCCCGCTATTTACTCTGTTTTGACCTCGAGTTTTATGTTCATGCCATAGCTACACGTTAACACTGCACTGAATTTAGATCATTTGTTGTCATTGTTTCTTGGTCACAATGTATATAATTCAATCTGCTATGTCGATGTCAAATGCCTCTCTCTGTATGGGGCTTTTACAACCTTCTGAATAGACTCAGCAAATCCAAATTATTTCATTAATAATGTTTAATGTGTATTTATTACAAAACATTAGGTTACTAACTTATATTAATTGCTTTGTTTGTTTTTGTCATTGTGTAATTCTGAACGTCTTCTGATGATAACGTTGTAATCACTTTCTGTATCTACAGACTAGCCTAACAGGATGCCAGATATTGCAGTTTCCTGTTGTTCAACATCTCCTTGGTAACCATGCAGGAAGCTGTAGACCTAGAAGCCCAGCTGGCCTGTAAAGAAAGAGAATGGAAAGAACTTCAGGCTTTAAGGATCCAGCAGCTAGAGACTGCGCTAAATGATGCTACATCAGAGCTCTCCGTCCAGAGGGAGCGCTTCCTGCAATTGAGGGATGACTTTCGGTATAACCTACATGTGCTGGAGGAGCGAGACAAGGAGCTGGAACGTTACGATGTCTTAGCAGCCCGTGCTCAGACTGAAGACAGTGCCCGGCGGGAGGAGGTCAGTGAACTGAAGATTGAAATTGCAAAACTCCAGGATGTTCTGGCGGAACAGAAGAGGATGAAGGAGGACTTAGAATTGCAGTATCAGAAGAGGGGAGTCGAACACAGACTCAAACTGGAAAAGGTTCAGAGGTACGGCCTCTTGATATTAGGCTTGTCTTTCATTTATGTTCAAGTTGTGCTTTTGTTTTTTGTTCACCTTTTGTTTTGCTCTTCAGCCGGATGGAAAGTGAGATTGAGAAACTCAGGGAGGAGAATGAAACATTGAGGAGGGATCTCCAGCGACGTATTAGAGAATCTGATGGCAATCTGGCACTGCAGAAACAGGTGTGATGGTCAAAGGCAGTTTCAGGGCTTTGACCTGCATTAAAAATTGGTCATATGACACACAAAAAGCAAACGCTGTTTGTCAATAATGTCGTTAAACATGTTATGAACATACAGTTTTTAAAATGTGTTAAAATATTTAATTTTTATTTACATTGTTTAAAAGTGTCTTTACCATAATCATAACCCAGCCATCTGGGAATATTTTATGCATGTAAAGAATTATTCTGTTGTGTCTGTCCTGCAGAATAATCCACTGTGGTGATGACCTAGGATTAATGCCAGGGCATTGTATGTTATTTAAAGTAACCCACTGACCTGAAAGGATTCCAGCTGGCAGAGTTATTAGTAGTTTGTCTATGTCAACTATTCACCAAAGCAGTCCCCAGCTCACTCTGTAAAGTAAAATGATAAGGCCACGAAAGGATCACAGATAATGTCTTTGAACTAATGCTATTTATGCTGTTGTGTATTCAGGTCAGTTCGGAAATAGCTTATGCTATGTATTGTTTTGTGTTTCACTGGATACTCTTGTTTACTTTTGACATTTGGTTGTTGTATAAGCATTGGTTGTGTAAGCATTTTATAAAACAGGTTTTATTTGTTTTTGTAGCTGAAAGCAAATAAATTATATAGGTGTTAAAATGATACACAATTTTACTATAATTCAAACAGGAAATGATGTCAGATTTTGACAGTGAGATGAGAAGACGGGAACATGAGTTTAGTCTGAAGCTGGATGAGATGAAAAGTGTGGTTCTTTCACATGAACTTCAAGTAAGACACACATTTCTTCAAACTGCTTTAAAACTCTTTCTGTTGCCGTTGGAGATCTAGGCCTTTAATACATTCCATGTCCCAAAGAATGCAGACACCCCCTCTAAATAATGGGTTTGGCTTAGCCCCTAAATTCCAGTAAAAACAAATCTTAAAGCTATAGCATACAGTGACATTCTAGTGAATTGTGTGTTTACAGCTTGGGGCAACAGTTTGGGGGGTGTTTTCTGTTCCAGCACGCTCAAATACCCCAGCACAAAAAACAGGGTCAACAAAGACATAATTTACTGTTTTTAGTGTAGAAGAACTTGACTAACCAGCATAAAGCTCAGACTCAAACCTCACCAAACATCAGTTGAGAAGAACTGGAACTGTAAACCTGACCGCAATCACGTTCAACCCTTTTCATAAAATGTCAGAGTCACATTTTTAGTTTTCTATTTGTAGCTTTGTAGACTAAGCTTGTTGTTTTTAGGGCTAAATGTTAAACGCTCTGTTTGCAAGTCTCTTTGGATTAAAGCATCTAATAAATGAATACATGTAAAATGTTTATGTTGAACTATCCAGGAAAAACTTTTAAGCAAGGAACTGGAGGTCCATGCCAAAGCTCACAACGAGGCTACCGAGGCCCTGCAGGCTTGTGAGGAACTTTACCAGCAGGCCCAGAAAGAGATTCAGCACAGAGAGTGGAATCTGAAGAACACCACTGCAATGAAAGACTCCAGGTAACTGACACCTGTGCCTGAAATAAAACAAACATTTCTGTTTGAATTTGGTAACTGTTTTAGTGTACTGTTAGTAGTGTACTATTAGAAGTGTACTAAATAGTGTACTATTTTCCAGAATAAAAGAGCTTGAGGACAAACTACATCAGATGGAGAGAAATTATAAAAAAGACCAGGAAGCGTACAACAGGAAGTAAGTTTATTGGATTGAGAATCTGAGATGATCTGTCGTAAATATCCCCTTGCTTTTCAGTCCATTTATTAAATATTAAATAACTTGAAAAAATGTAATATTAATGTACTGTGACCCAGACATCCAGACCAGTTAAGGATTCATGCTTTTTGCATTGTATTGTCAAAACAGAACATTTACTGAGGTCATGAACTTCATGGATGAGTTTGTGTGGCTCAGATTACTGCAGGAGGCTGGAATGTTTTCTTTCTGTGATGTTATGAAATGTGATATATGCTGGAGCATCGCTGCCTTCTACAGGCATGCAGAGCTGGAGCGCCGGTCTCGAGAGAGTGAGGATGCACTGGACCGCATGAGAGAGGCTCATGCCAGGGACCTCCAGCAGGAGAAGGACAGGACCTCAGAGCTCCAGGCCCAACTGGACCGGCTGATCTTAGAACAAAAGAGGAGAGAAAAGAGCCACACGGATGACCTCCAACACAAAGACCAGCAGATTCATGAGTACGAATCGGACAAAATTACTATTCACAGAACTGTTCTCTGGTTCATTTTTACATGTATGCATTTGGTAGGTGGTTTTATCCTAAGGGCCTTCGAAATATACACACAACCTTTACGCTGCTAACACAATGTTCTACCAGCCGAGCTACAGGAAAACCTCTTAAAGGGCAGGAAATACATCATCAGGAAATACATCAGCTGTGGTTTGAAGTTGTATCTCAGAAACATTTACATTTTCTTGACTAATTGCTGGTGGGAAACACTGTATTGCTAGTGTGTTTAGCCGATGACTAAGCCTATTTTACATTGAGAACAAATGTGTGGGTATCACTGAGATTATGTAACATGCTTTTAATTTATTCCTAAATGCTCCCAATTTTTCCACATTTGTCATTTGTTAAACACAACTGCAATTTAAGACACGCTACAGTCACAAGGCTTGTTGTTCATCTGTGTATTGGATGCTGAAACCTTAACTCGTGTTCTGGACCATAGCTGTAACCAGATCCATGTTAGATCTAAATCTCTTGTTTGATGCCAAAGGCTCAGGACACAGCTGGACACAACTCGATCTGGCTGGGACACTTACATCACTCAGGTCTCCAAGGAAACGGTTGCCAAGGATACGGAGCTGCTTTCTGTAGGGGAAAGAGAGACCAAAGCGAAAGGCGAGTTACAGAAGTGTAAGGAGGATGTAGAGAGGTGAGAGGTCACAGGATGAATGATTGTACGCTATCTGACAGTCGTTTGGACACACTGTTCCAGTAGCAGGCTGACAGGTGAGTTGTATTGCTGTCAGGTATAAGCAGCAGGTGTCCAGTGGTCTGCAGAGGGAACAGGCACTGGAGAAGAAGAGGGTTCAGCTGGAACTGGACTGGGAGCGGCACTGTGAGGAGGTCCGATCTGAGCACTACCTGAGGAGTGAGGAGCTCATCCAGAGCCTGACACAGGCCAGAGACCAGGTGAGGAATAATCCAATCCAAACAGAGACCAGACACAACCATTCATATTCATTACGAAGCATTAACATTCAATTAAAGTGAAAGCAGCATTAGAGAAGATGTAAAATATTCTTAGCTTGATGTCAAAATGTATTTTATAGCTGAAATTAAGGCGATCTGTACCGCAGGCCTGGCACAAATTGTGTAATGATGTATCTAATATTATCTAATTAATTCAAAGACATTTCTGAAACAGTTTCGGTCGAAAGCTAAAACTAAATGTTATGTGTTTCTGTGCATTGCTTGGGCTAACATTGCTAACCCTGCACAGCACACAGAACAGGCTTTTATAAGCTTAAAAGTCAAGTCAAGCTAACCATCTTTCAAAAAGCGCTAACATGTTTTTGTAAATGCTGAGTCTGGTGTTTATCCACAGGTAACTGCTGAGCTGAGGGAAAAGGAACGTGAACTGCAGGACACAGTGGCTTTACTGAAAAGTGTCACAGTGGAGAGAGATCAGGTACTGCGAGGAACCAAACCAGCAGCAACTGGAACTCAGGTTAGACCACACACAGCTTTCTCTGTTACACCATTCAGACCCATGCTAGATATCACAAAGATGAAAAAGAGCCATTCAGAATCACACAAGAAGTTTAACCTGAGGTAAACGCTAAAGAGCTGCTGGATTTTGAGTTCAGCGGTTCTCTGGGTTAGATGCCAGAGTGTCAACTCATAGAACTATAGACAGTATCCACAATGCGAAATGACACTAGTGCTATGCTGAAGCGATAACGTCACATGCAGCTGAGATTACAGAGTGCTGTGGATGTTCATATCTACTCTGTCAGCTGTTTGATAGGTCATTTATAAGGATACATTTAGGAGACTTTAAATAGCATATCAGCAAGGCATGCCTGGCCACATACAGAATGTTACTTTGAAAGTTCATTAACTCCCCAGACAGTATGTTCAGGGAAAGGTTATATCCCATAATACCATGTATCCATTCATTCAGCAAAACATAACTGGGCTTATGTATCCGCACTCGAAATTGCCAGCTGCCATTTTGTTTCCTGACCCAGGTCTGACTGTAAAGTAATACCTTTTTTGGTACATGTATTATTACTTTGGTGGCGTAGGCCCTATTAGAACTTCTTAAAGCTGCAAATTTGTCATCATGCCACACACTCTTGCCTCCACCTAGTGGTAGCCCATTGACACTTATGTTATTGTTTCTTTCATGGCTTAAACTACTGAAGTAATTCCAACTGCTGAATTTTTTAAACAGGCATCTGCAGTGGACAACTATGCTTTTCCCTCAGAGGAGATCAGGAGACTCCAGCAACAGAACAGCTCTCTTAGAAATGTGGTGTCTGAAATGAGGAAGGAGATGGAGAACCTGAGCAAGCAGATGTCTTCAGATCAGAGCCAAGCCCCAGACAGGAGCACCGATCCAGAACCCAGCACTGCAGGTCAAACATTAAACTGATGCTTTATGTATTAATATATGTACATGCAATGAAAATGAAGTGGCTTTCAACAGACTAATATCCTATGTGACTTTGTTTACTGGATTTGTAATTGTATTATTGCAAGGAATGAGTCAACATTATGCCAAATGCTGCTGATCGAGCTTTGATTGAACCCCAAACAGTTTTTTCATCTGTAGGCTCATGACCTTGACCTTGGAGACAATTGGGACTTATTTATCTGATGTTCTACCTTATAGTTAAACAGAACATTGTTTTCATAACATATGACACTGGTTATGCATTGTAGGTGCTGTGGAGTACAGTCAGGCTCTGGAGAAAGAGATCAAGGAGCTCAAGGCCAGATGTCGGGGTCTAGAGGAGCAGTTGGAAGATGCTTCCAAGACCACCAAAATTACCGAAACCTCTGGCTTTGCTTTCCCAGTTTCCCCTGATAACGCTTACCTTCAAAACCACATCAGGTCCCTCAACGAGACCATAGGTGACTCAAAAATTACTCTTATTCTGTCATTTTAATGTGACTGTTTCAATTCCACACCAAAGATGATGCAATCTCTGAGCTTTCAGCTAGTTCAACCTTAAATAACAGGATTAATTTGTCATGGATTATAACTTTATAGAACCCAAAGGAAGATTAGTAGGTACACTGTGTTCTAAAACATGTTTGTTTGTAGGTGGTCTCCGAGCAGAGAAAGTGACCAGTGCCGCTGTGCTGAAGAAACAGGAAGTGAGACTCGCACATTTGGAGTCTGCTGTGGAACAGCTCACCCAGCAGGTAATGATTTTATTATATCAGCATTTCATGATCAGTTATTAGCAGAAAACTAATTATATTTCTTTGATGGGGTCCTTTTCTCCAGTGTCACACAAAACACGTGGAGAACGAGGGGTTACGTCTGGACCTGGCCAATCAGAAGAGGGCAGCTGCAGCTGAGGAGGCGAAGCTAAAGCAGAGATTGGCAGCTACTGAGCTGGAGTTGAGTGAAGTGAGACAGGAGGCAGGAGAGTACCAGAAAGGCAATTTGCTTCACAACCTAGAAACTGTGGCCCTTGGTAACCAGGCAGGTTTTACAGTATTAAATATTGTCTTTATACTTGCAAATAAAGGTGAGATGATCTTGCTTGAAACACCTCAACTATAATAAATAGTTTTTGAAAATATTTGTGGCAGGTATCAGCATTAAAGGTTGACCTCGCAAGCAGGAGGGAGCCCATTATTCCCAAACAGGTACAATATTATAGGAACACTTATGTTATTGAAAATGTAGTATAAATGCATGATGTACCAAAAATATGGAGGAACGTATTATCAATTGCAACGTTTTTAGTGAGAGTTCTTATATATAAAATAATTTACATTTATGGATTTGGCAGTCACTTTTGTGCATTGAACGCATACATTCTATCAGTATGTGTGTTCCCTGAGAATCAAACCCACAACCTTTGCACAGTTAATGCAGTGCTCAACTAACTGACCAATAGGAACACAAGCCTTTTCCAAAGCACACACACTGTTCACATGCACAAGTGTTTTTATGGCCCTGCTATAACTTATAACAGAACTGAATTGTCTTTTATCAGGATTATGTTTAATGTGTTACCTAATCAAGCATCTCTGATAACAAAACTGTCTGATACTGAAGAGCGAGATAGTGAATCAGCTACAGCAGGAGAACCTGTCCCTGAGACAGCAGTTGCTGTTACAAAGACCGGCCAGAGGGGGCGCCGTGGGTGACATGGCTCTGCTCCAGTCAAAGCTCAAACAGGCTGCACGTCTGATTTCCGGCCTCAGTCAGGACAAGCGGCTGCTCATTGAAATGGGCAACAGGCTGCGGGCACAGCTGATGGAAGTAGGACTTGAAGGTTGGTATCTGTTTAAAACATCCAGAGTGATGTTAGATTTCTTTGTTAAAGGATACAAATGATCTCTGGTCTTAAAAGGGATTCAAAGAACCTCTTCTGTCATTTTGGGAAAGAACAGATGGGGTTAACAGAGATAAATCAGCTCTCATTGTTATGCTTGTGCCCCACCACAATGGACTGATCCATGTTTGCACCAAAGGATTAAAGAAGCCTTGATTTGCTTCTCAATGGAAAGAGAGCAGTGTTTATTTGTCCCGGAAATTCACCATTCATTGTATATTTTGTCTGCTTCAATCATGCTTTGAACTTGTTGAGAGTTAAATTAAATGGCATATGATTATTGGATAGCATGACTCATCACATTAACATTTCTAGCTAAAACACCCCCAATTTAATACCTATATTTAAAATAGATTTAAATAAAATACACTATATTTAAATATGTTACAGTTTTAAATGTTGACATTCAATTCAAGTATATTTACATTTTTTTTATATTTTTATATATTTACTTAGCTATTTGGCCCAAATTAAAAGGTTAAATTGTAATCATTCAGTGTTTTGAGAGGGTTATATCTTAAATAAAATCTGTAATAAACACCTTCAAACACCACCAATAAAACACCCTCTTTCACATGTTCAATTTCTAATTTAATTGTATCCTGCCTGTGTATCTTTATCTACAGTAAGAATATTTGCTTTCTAAAGCTTTCCCTCAGTAAACTGGTTTTATTTTTCCCAGTTCCACGGGACTCAAAGATCATAAAAGAGGACCCAAAGAGCAGCGATCCTCGGCACAGCCCGGTGGAACAAGAACCCTGCCGTTCTGAACATGAGGTCCAGTCAAAAAGTCGCTTATCTACCCTGGAACAGCTGCAGTACCAACTAACCACTCAGGTGACTTAAGCAGGACACTGTATTGAAACTGAGGACATATTTAGTAATCAGATTTGCTTAAGTAAATTTACACTATCTGATTTAGACACAGCTTTTGTGCAATGCAATTTGCATCAAGGCCACAGGGGAGAAGCAAAGTTCAATGACCTGTCCTTAATGTGATACACAGTAGATTATGATCATATGTGAGAATAAGCATCATACATCTTTGTATTTTTACCCTTAGGAACTACAATATGCTCAGAGGGATCAGAATAAGAAAAGGCCCATTATAGTTCATCCTCGCTTCTCTGACAGTGAGAGTTCAGACAAACACAGAACCATCAACCCATGGGAGCCAACAGCCAGAGTTAAGGTACTGGACTACCTTAATTTTAATTTAGCCCTGTAAATATATTTTATTTGTTGTATTGAGACACTGTAGGGTCCTTTAGTCATAATCTCTCGTTTCGTTAAGATTGCGGCTAGCAAAGAAAACACCCCCCCACAACGGAAGCAGCCGGAAGCTCCAATACGACTGTCCGGATCGCCCCTCACCCTGCTGTCGTCCGTGGGCACCGATGAGTCTCTACAGGACGTGTGGAAGATGTTGGATCGAGGTTTGAGTTCCTCTGCATTTTCTCCAAGTGAAAGTGAGGACAAAGGTGAGTAGCTATAAATGAGCCATTTCAATTATAAAACAACTTAAAATTAAAAAGAATTGGTGTAAAATTATTTAGATTTGGTGAAACAGAGTATTGAAGAAGTTTACCATTGAAATGTTAATGGAGATGTCACTCTTTATCTGATAAAATAGTGTTCTGTTGTTAGACAATGATTCTGTGTTTCAGTTCTTACAGCTAAGGAATCCTTTGTTCCATTTAAGTCTTTATCAGCAAGTTTACGCTCACTCAGCTGCTGTGGCCAAGCCATTACTGCAACAGAAACAGCCCGTTTCTCAAGCTATAAACTTTCAAGCAATTTTCAGTTAGTAGTTCTTCACTTAAAATATGATCTTCCCATCATGTTTAACAGTCTACTGATACACTGTGTAGATTCATGGGTGAACGGATAAGGGCAGTAAGTTCTGCTGTGCTGTAGACCATGTAAAATTTCATCATTTAAAACATCAAGGCAAAGGATTAGACTTGCAGGGTGTATTGGGGAAATCACGACAGAGCTGCATGATTTTAATCAAGGCCAAATAAAAGTTGCCTAATATGTGGTCATAATGCTGATTAGCCAGCCGTTTGCCCTTCTTTTTCATGGATGTTGTCATATCAACCTCTTAAGCTTATCAGAGTTCTGCAATCCTAAATTTTAAGTTTCTATTTGGAATTTGCCTTGCCAGTTTAGTTTTCATTAGTTTTCATTTAGATTTAAAGGCTGTGTCACGCCATTGTGGCACATCAGTTGTACTATCAGACAGCCGACTGTCACAATATACTCAATAAACACAAAACAAACTTAAAAATTGTATCAGACATGAAATACACTTCACTCATATTGGACAGACATTTGCATAATTTCAGAACCTTGGCAATAAAACAGGTCAGTGCAGTGCTGACTGATGCGTCTGTCTGTGTGTCTAGGATTCAGCCCAATGTACAATGTGCAATAAGCCATGAGCCCGTCAACCTCAGAGATCATGCAAACTGTGTTCAGTATCAGCATTGCTTCATAGTACATCATTAAAGAACCCTATCAAATGATATTTACCCAGACAGCGTTTCATTGTTCTATGCCTGTTACGTGCACAAGATAACTTTTAATTGTTCATCCTTGTCATCGTCATGTTTATTGGTACCTATCCAAACTGCGCCTTCATTAATACTCATTTTAAAAGCATGGTGTTCCTGGTTAAGAACGAATTTGCATACACCTGATATTATCATTCGTCTCGAGTGTAGCACAAAAGTTTAACCAAAGCAACTTGCAGTGAGCATAATACACAGTTCCTCATCGCCACAATGTTGATAGCTCATTAGAACCAACCACTTGTTTTCTATTAAGGGCTTTTAACCCTTTATCTTTGTATAATTGTGTTCTTAGGTAAATTGCCGGTGCATGCAGATAACAGAGGGAAAGATATGACCTCTCAGCCATCACCTCCATTGATAAGTTTGGAAGGCAAGAAAGCATCACTCCAGGAGAAACAGAGTCGAACAATTGTACCTGTAAAAAAGACGCGTCCTGCTGGAAATCTGAGCAAGATTCGAAATTACAACATTAAAGACTGAAAAAGACTTGATCGTTTTGGGTCATCTCATTTGAAGTCCCTTCACAGTGCTTTCACAGTGCATTTTATTTGTTTATGCTTTTGTAACAACTTGTAAATGTTTTAATAAACAATTGTATTATTTAAACTATAGATATGTAAACCATTGTCAGTCATTGTTGACTAAACAGTCATTGTTTAGTCAGTCAGCCATTGTTATTAAGCAACCCTGAAGAAATGCACGGTTGCTGCAGAGGTGGCAAAAAAAGTTTAAGACTAGTTTTTGTTCTCTATTATTTTGAGTTTTTGGTTTTCATTTACAGACATTCATGGAATTTTTTTATTTAGAAAAGGGTTTATAAAATGTAGTATGATAGTACATAAGTGTTACAAATGTTTTATATACAGTGCATATTTCTCCCATTTTGTGGATGCGTTTCTTTGAACGCCAGTAACCCTCCTATGGAAGACCAGCCCCCCTCCCTGATTTCGTCACAGCCTCAGCAGGTGTAGATTAAACTCCGCCCACAGCATTGTCCTCACATCACCCTATCTCCTAGCAACACCCTTGCATTCATTCAGATTGGTTCATTTTACACACCTCCGGCCACTGATTGGTGCAATTTTTTCACTGACAACCGTCCAAATTCAGGCACGGCGTCCCTCACGTGTCTCAAGAGCTCAGCAGCGCCGCCTAACGATCAGTAGACTAACACTAAATGTCTGCTAATGTTGCTCCATACTGCTGCTGTATCAAACTAACACCTGCTAATAACGTACAAGCTATTTGTTAAATACATATTTATTGAAACAAATCACTTATCAAAATTTATTTCACATAAAAATGTAAACATCACAGTGGTCCGTCTAGTTTATTTTAAACTGAGTTTATCACTTAAAAAGCCGAATGTTTGTGCATCTACATAAAGTATTTGATGATAAAATTGGTGTGTGTGTGTATATATATATATATATATATATATATATATATATACCAATTTATGGAGTAGCCATTGTCATTATATACACTTATGTATATATACTATGATAAGTGCCATATATATATATATATATATATATATATGATAATACATCGCGCTACAAAGCTAAAAAAGAAACAATATTCTAAATTTTAAACATTCAAGCAAGTAATCCACAGCTATTAAACCACCCGTCCATAAAAAATGATTATTAATGTTTTAAATTAATTAAAAATTATATCAGACAATTTCTCCTGCGTTGCATACAAACTCTACTGTTTTCACCGCAGACAAACGACCTCCGGCCCCGCGTCGCCTTGAACTTGAACTCGCACGATCAGACCTATAAAGCACAATTTTCGGCTGCTGTTCATGTGATCGTCCACCGATGAACTTTAGTAACCCGGGCTTTTCAGACGCTTTTTTCTCCCGCGTGGAGCTGCAGCGGCGGTAGGAAATCAGCCCATCACTGGCTGCCTGTACAGCCCAGCCTCTCCTCTCATTGGACTGCACTTCACAGCCAAACTGTCAGCCCATGTGGCGTGGCTATCGAGGATGTCAGACATTTAAATGAAACAGACAGTGGGACTCAGAAAGGCGAGAGTAATTTCAGGGCTTGGCCGAAGGGGGAATCACTGCAACTCTCCAACAAAGCATAAGAGGAATATATTAATATATAGGTCACCCCTATCGTAAAGGATCTGCTTGGAAGAGCGTTAACCAGTACCAACCAGTACGCACGTCCAGGTAAAGCAAGTTTATATTAACAATGTGCTGAATCTATAGTTCAGACAGATGTGATTTTTGTGACTATTGCAAATTAGAAAAACTACAGCGGTCTGTTTAATGTACATGTTGATTTAAGGTTAGGACGTTTGCACGGACGTTGCAGATCGAGCAGATGTATTGCAAATGATGAAGATCGCAACATCATGATACCGGCAAGCGACGTTTCTCACGCGGTTTTTGTGGGTTAAACTACGTGTTCAGTTTTGATTCATTTTGTTAAACAGCATTGTGCAATGAAAGAGTGGATTCGTGTTTTAAATGCTCAGGGTCCATCTTTAATCCAATAGGGATCCTGTTTAGTGGATTGAGTTACATTGTCTTTCTATGCAGGGAACAGACGGCGTTCAGATACTGTTAAAGTAACAGCATATTCATGAATGTAACACGTCGAGATGCGCAAAAAGTATCAGGGCGGCACTTGTACAACCAATGCGGAATTTGTCACCCTGTGAATTATGTGTATGAGACCCGGTTTGGCATGAAGTCAACAAGGCCTGCCAGGTTGAAGGTGCAGTTTTGTGTAGATTTAATTTCGCTTCTTAATGTTTGAACAACGTCATTTTCAACCAAACCATTGGTAAACTTGTTTCAATTTGGTTTATTTCAAGGTTCGAGCATAAATATTTAAAGACTAATGCAGTCACTGTTGATGTCACCGGTGCATCATGGGAGTTTGTTAATCGGAGCTGTACGCAGGCGAGTGTCCGCGACATCAGCGGCTGATGAGCGCTGAGATCTGGGTCAGGCAGATTACACTCAGTGCCTTTAAATCTGTTTACCTGCTGTCTAAATCTGAGCTGTCAATATACTAAGATGCTAGCATTTCTTACTGTACACATATGATGTTATCTTGATTCTTGCTAAAATCCAGATCATTTCTGGGTGTCATTGTGAGTTTATCTATGTAGTTCCATTACATTGTGAGGAGTCAGGAAAATATATTAACTCAGAGTTAGGCTGTTCAGCTGAGAACAGGAATCTTAATATATATGTTGGTCTATACTGTGAAAATGACACGTTCACAGACAAGCTTATAGCATGTAAGTACCTGCCCGGCAAGGACAGCTTCCGGTTGTCACTATGACAACATGGAGAACTAATTCCTAGAATTACCTGTTCAAATTCGTTCATCCTGGTTATGTAACTCTGACAATCATTAGGTAACTTTTTCTCTGAATTTAACTTTCCTAGTTATTATGTGACTTTATGTATCAATATATATATAAAATTGGAGTAGCCATTGTCATTGTTTTTTGTTATGGTCACTTTAAAGGGTTCTGATGTCACCCTCTATAGTTTAACTAAACCCTTCGGTGCTGTTTGGCACATCAAATCAAATTTTAGGGTCATTTGAATTGAAAAATCAAAGGAAATATTATTTCATTTATCATATCTAGGTTTATTGATTTATGATGCATAATTTAATGTCATAGTCTTTGAGCTACTGGGCACTAGTGTGTTTTACAACCCAGTCATGCGGTAGAAAACTAGCTTTTTTTCCACACCATTCAAGCAAAGAATTGACTATATCAGAATCTTACCATGTTTGCATAAGTTCTTTGCAATTGTTTAATTTCTATCCATCCTGTACAGATTATATTATGCTGCTTATAATTTATTGGTGTGCTTGCTTTGTCATAAACCCCTTTACCATGCTACATACTGTACGGTAGATGAGTTGATTTCTTTCTTGCCAAATTAGAAAGCATTCCAGTGCTCCACCAAATTAAAAATCACCCTCACTTTTGTTTAGGGTGAAAAAGAACAGAGGGACTTTGTGCTTGTCATTGGTGCTTCATTGCATTGAGTGAACAGGAATCCCATCCATGCTGTTGCTTTGATACTGGCTCTGGCAGGCATTAGAGTGAGTGTTCTGACCCCAAAAGGGAGAACAAAAGTGTCCGGCTTTCCAGGCCACGCCCCCTTTGAACACACTCTCCCGCCCATTTCAAATTTTGCACAAACTCAGTGACCCCCAAGACAGAGACCGTTGATTTAAAATGAACCCTGCTACAAAGGAAACGGAGATCAAGTTGACAGGTTTTGCATTCATTGACAGTTTTTCTTGTTTTCTGTCATTCCTTTCTAGAATCAAAGACACTACAGTCAGACATGGAGGATATCGTTATAGCTGGAATTTCAGGTCGTCTTCCTGAGTCTAACAATTTGGAAGAATTTTGGCAGAACCTGTTTAATGGCGTGGACATGGTCACTGAAGATGACAGGCGGTGGAAACCAGGTGAGTTAATTTTATACAAAATAAATGACCATTTTCCTTAATTAATTTTAGAAATAGGCTCCTTTAAAAGTGATTTTAACTATTTAAAACAATTTGCTTAAGTATTCCATGAAATCTCATGATAAGCACAGTTTTTAATAGCTAATAGACAGCTTTAAATCACGATATGCTACTCACCAGGATGCTTGGGGGAGGGACCTTTTCTTTCTAGAAAGCATTTGATTGGAGAAAAATCTGTACAGTGCAAGATGAGTCATCAATAGTTTTGGCTTGTTTTTGAGAAGGAGAAAGACAAAAATTATTTTTTTTATGGTAACAACTTTTCTAATCCTAGATTAGCTTATTGAATTCATGGTGGTCCGCCCTTTGGTTTGTAGTTTCTTTTGTAGTAATTTCTTTTTAACGCTGGTCTCCTTGCCTACCTGGCTGCTGTTCTGTGGTTTCTCTGTCCATCTGGCTTTGGGTTTCTATGAAGGGCCCAGCTCTCTTCTCTCTGTTGGCACCAGGCTAATGCTTACATTCATGTGCTAACACACTAGCAGGCTTAGGGCAGTGAGTAGAGAGCGCTTTTGATTCCTTTTCTTTAACTCTAGGTCTCTATGGTCTCCCTCGAAGAAATGGAAAACTCAAAGAAATCGACAGATTTGATGCTGCTTTTTTTGGGGTACATCCCAAACAGGCCCACACCATGGACCCACAGTTAAGGCTTATGCTAGAGATATCGTATGAGGCCATCGTCGATGGAGGTTAGTATCAGTGCTCTACAGTTTAAATAACTGAAACAGGATTGGTTAATTCCTGTACCTTAACTGCTAAAGTAATGATTTTAAATAAAAGTTTGTGGAATTAATTTACAGAAAGCAATTGTATTGCTAAACTTCAATGTGTATTTATATTACTTAATTTTAAAGCATGTGTTAATTGCATATATGTTATTTTCATGCATTTGCTGTCCTCTGCACATAGATTGGTACATAGACTATATGGTGCCTATACAGTATAAAGCAGAGTATTAAATGGGTAATTTGCAGTTCATATAAGCGTGTTGATTCTTGCAGGCATAAACCCGGTGTCCATGCGTGGCAGCAAAACTGGCGTCTACATTGGCGTAAGTGGATCAGAGGCGGGAGAGGCCTTTAGTAAAGACCCAGAAGAGCTGCTGGGCTACAGCATGACTGGCTGCCAGCGGGCCATGTTTGCCAATCGCTTGTCTTACTTCTTTGATTTCAATGGTATGTAAACATTGTGACTTTAATCACTTAATTACTGACTCAATGGCCGTGTGGTGGGTTGGGTTGTCAGTTTGTTTTTATGATGAATAACCGTGATGTCATTTTTGTATGGCCTGATGTGTGGTGTGAGGTGATTTCAATAAATGACTCATTTTGCAGTCATTGCTTTCACTGTTGTAACTGCATACCACACATGCCTGACACTGAGGCAGCCGTTTGTTAATGTTATTGCTAAAAAGTGCAGTTAGCTTTTTTATGGAATGGCATGCTTAAAACTTTTGGAGGGTGGACTTGGAAAGAGAGAGCATGCCAGCATAATTTGCAGAAACCCTTCATGTAAAATGTAAATGTTTTCAATGTAAAAATTAAAAATCTAAAGTCAGCATTTGTGTTTGTGTGGTAACTATTATTTTGTCGTCTACCAAAATTATTTTACATTTAAGCAACTCAATTTATTTTAATTAATAACAAAGAAACATTATTTTTATGTATTAGGTCCCAGCACAGCCATTGACACTGCATGTTCCTCTAGTCTGCTGGCTCTGGAAAATGCCTTCAACGCTATTCGCCACGGCCAGTGTGATGCAGCTCTTGTGGGCGGAGTGAACCTGCTGCTCAAGCCCAACACCTCGGTTCAGTTCATGAAACTTGGCATGCTCAGTCCTGAAGGAACCTGCAAGTCATTTGATGCCTCAGGTGAGATTGCATATTCCACAGTAATCTCTGCATGTGCTTATTTTCTTTGAATGGTTTCAGTGGAATTTGTTACTGTAAACATCACTCATTGCTGTAACTAATAGTACGTTTTACTACATTCTTGACTCTACGGCTATGTATGGAATGAAATGTTAATGTATAGAAAGCGCTGCATACTTCCTTTAAAAATGTACACGAAACTGCATGTATTGTGCAATTAACAAATAAGTGGTATGCTACATTGTTGCACCATGACTCACACGTCACATATCATGTTGAGCACATTGCATTATGGGATATATATCCAGCATAGGTTGTTCTGTTGAAAACTGTACATTATGATTTGGTCCATGCATATGAAACTATTTGCATAGGCCAGAGAATGTATAGAAACTATGTATTGCACAGTGTAAATTGTAGGCTAACTATTTTTAATAAATTGAAGCTTTGACATGCTAAAAATCTTTTTTACTCTGTAGGAAATGGTTATTGTCGCTCTGAGGCTGCCGTTGCTGTACTCCTGACCAGGAGGTCAATGGCAAAGAGAATCTACGCTACTGTTCTGAACGCAGGCAACAACACAGACGGCTACAAAGAGCAAGGTGAATACAACACCCTTAAATTAAACCAATACACGTGAAGTCTGTCTCAGATTTCAGCATGGGTGAGATGAGCTCTGTTAATTCCCGCTTACCAGACTCTTTGACGTCTGTCATTAATTTGGGCGCCGTCACTTTAAATGTTGCACATTCTGACCTTTGCCCAAGCATATTGTCTTAATTCCTACCAGTGTTTTTAAACATGGCTGAGGATGAGGAATGGTGGTCTTTGAAATCCCAGGGGTATGAAGAAGCTCAGACCCATTTCCTATTGAGCTCCATGTGTTGCGTAATTGACAGAAAAGTCTGTGTTTTAGTTCACATGCGTGTTCCACAATTGCATCTCAAAGAGTCACGATGAAATGGCTGCTTCCTGAACTTCTGTAAATATATATATTCTGGAATGTGGTGTATTTTTTCCTTCCCCAGGTGTGACATTCCCATCAGGCGATATGCAGCAGCGCCTTGTCCGTTCGCTTTACCAGGAGGTCAACATCTCGCCAGAGGAGGTGGAATACGTTGAGGCTCATGGAACTGGTACAAAGGTCAGTCAATCTGAAGTCATACACCAGAAAAACAGATTTATATAAAGTTAGATTCTTGTGGTCAACATATAACACATGTTCACAGGTTGGGGATCCTCAGGAAGTGAATGGCATCGTCAGTGTGTTTTGTCAGTCACAGAGGGATCCCCTGCTGATTGGTTCCACCAAATCCAACATGGGACACCCAGAACCTGCTTCTGGATTGGCAGCTCTTGCCAAGGCATGTTTAACCATGTCTTTAAAGTATAATCTGAGCATTGAATTCCACTGGGTCAATATTAAACTTGTATTCCTACAGGTGGTGTTGTCACTAGAACATGGCGTCTGGGCTCCCAACATACATTTCAGTGAACCAAACCCTGACATTCCAGCTCTGACAGATGGCCGGGTACGTGTGGTAGCAGAGCCTATACCTGTTCGTGGAGGCATTGTGGGCATCAACTCATTCGGCTTTGGAGGCTCAAACGTTCACCTGATCTTGCGTCCCCATGGTCCAAAAGCACCAGATCAGACCGCGCCGCTTCCAGTCCCCAGACTCCTACAGGCAGCTGGCCGCACAGAGGAGGCAGTGACGTCCCTCTTTAACAAGGCCCAGGAGCAGAAGGAGAACTCAAGCTTCCTGTCTCTGTTAAACGAGGTGTCTGGAGTTCCCACCGCAAACATGCCTTTCAGAGGTTATGCCCTGATTGGAGCCCAGGGAGAAATTAGGGAGGTACAGCAGACCCAGGCCACACCCAGGCCCCTCTGGTACATTTGCTCAGGTAAGAGGTCATGTTTTAGTCATGGCAAACATTTGACAGCGATCATATGATGAAAAATCAAATTTTCTTATCTTTAACTTCATCCCAGGTCCAAATAAACACAGCTGGACTCATTCTAAACTTCAAAATAAATCCTAATGAGTTATTTAGCAAACTCTTATATCACATCCAAAGGATGGTGTTTCACAGCAGCAAAAAAAAATTTAGGCCCTGAAAGTGAAAAATGATCACCACTTGCAAAATCAAATCAAACACTTTGAGCTTTTTTACTTAACTTTCTTTACTTAACTAACTTTTTTACATAAGTGGAAAACAATGACATGACCCTTTAAGCCTGTTGTTGTGACTGAGTCACTACAGTGTAAAGCCTCTACACATGATCATGGTATTTATAAACAGGCATGTTCTGCAGTCAGCTGATCTGTGATTCCAGTCTTTCTTTGTTTCTCCTGTCAGGTATGGGTACACAGTGGGCTGGTATGGGCCAATGCCTGATGCAATTACCAGAGTTCCGGGAGTCGATCCAGCGTTCAGACGTTGCTTTGAAGGACACAGGGCTTTGTGTCTCCAGCCTGCTCATGAATGCTGATGAAAACACTTTTGAAGACACTGTCCATGCATTTGTTGGCCTTGCAGCCATCCAGGTCAGATTCCCTCAAGTTGAGAAATGCCATGTGTCAAACCAGTTTAAATAAAACAGTACTGATCTCAGCAGAATTTCTCAATAAAATAATGACCCCTGTCAAACTTTGCAGCTGAGCTGGATAAGTGTTGCAATACAGTGTCACAGTTGTCAGCCACAATTTCATCACTCCCTAAGTAGGCAAGACTCTGAATGCATTCAAATATGAATGCATTTCTGTGGTTTCTCCAGGTTGCCCAGATTGACATGCTGCAGAAGATGGGTCTACAGCCAGATGGGATTGTGGGTCACTCTGTGGGAGAGCTAGCGTGTGGTTACGCCGATGGTTCCCTGAGCCACAGTGAGGCCATTCTAGCTGCTTACTGGAGAGGACGCTGCATTAAGGAGGCCAACCTGCCACCAGGGGGCATGGCTGCAGTCGGTTAGTGCGCCACTCATTAATGAACTCTGCCATTTCCATGTTTCCCTGTTGGCTTGCATAATGGGAGTCTGCTGACACTAGCATAGCCACCACCCTCACTATCTGTTCTTTAGTAACATTTATGTTTGTTTATCTGTTACTTTTCATCATTTTCTGTCTGTGCATGATTGTATGTTTATTAATGTGTTCTGTCTTTTTCTTAGTTAATCTGTTTACTTTAAAGTGGTTTCATTTCAAGTTTACTTTAAACACCTTTTGCTATTTTGCTTATGTTTGTACAGCTGCTTTGTGACAATATACCATTGTGAAAAGCGCTCTATAAATAAATTGAACTTGAACTTGAACTTATCTGTCATTTACCAATAGATACTGTATATAAATAAAACCTTAAATAACCTTGCCAATGGTTCCTTTTACTCTTTAATGAAAGCTACCATTCTCTGACCACCAGGACTGACATGGGAAGAGTGTAAAGCTCAGTGCCCACAGGGTATTGTTCCTGCTTGTCACAACTCTGAAGACACGGTTACCATCTCAGGTCCTCAGGTACATTCTGTCTCCATTATATTAAGAGGCCTCTAAAACAGAAAAGGGCCACGTTATTTTTGTGAAGGTATTTATAATAGTGCCTAACAGGAAGGATTTGCTTATGCAGGAGGCTGTCAGCAAATTTGTTGCCCAGTTAAAGGAAACTGGTGTGTTTGCCAAAGAAGTACGCAGTGCTGGTGTGGCCTTCCACTCGTATTATATGGCTTCCATTGCTCCTGCCCTCCTGTCTGCACTGCAGAAAGTGAGTCATTCTAGACTGTTTTTAATGTCATGGTGCCCCCTGGTGGCCATTGTTCTCCCAACAGGCAGTATTTCTGTATTGTTCACCTTACCATTTCTAACAGCACAAATTAGTCATGATTGTGTTTTGATGGTTCTCTCAGGTAATTAAGAGCCCAAGGCCTCGTACATCACGCTGGATCAGCACATCTATCCCACAGGCAGACTGGGAGAGCCCGCTATCGCTCTACTCTTCTGCTGAGTATCATGTAAATAACCTGGTCAGTCCTGTGCTCTTCCAGGAGGGACTTAGCCTTGTACCAGACAATGCAGTGGTGGTTGAAATTGCTCCACATGCATTGCTGCAGGTAATCAAGAACTCCACTCACCACCATATTTGAAACATGCAGTGTGCCTCATTTGATCCTAGAGACATACGTTGAAGGTTAGAACATAGATCCATGTTCCTTATAAATGTGTCTTTGATCCAACTACAGGCCATCCTTAAGCGCAGCCTGAAACCCACCTGCTCCATCCTGCCTCTCATGAAACGAGGTCATGCCAACAACTTGGAGTTCTTCCTGTCTCATGTGGGCAAGATCTACATGAATGGGTTGGTTTTTTGATTTCTGTTAACACCTAAGGTTGCCAGCATTTCTAAAGATGATGGTAACTGACACACTCTCTCATGCTCTTGCAGAATTAATGTGGACAGTAATAATTTGTATTCGGCTGTGGAATACCCTGTTCCCACTGGAACCCCCCTCATTTCTCCTCATATTCATTGGGATCATTCCCAGGTGTGGGATGTGCCCAAGGTGGAAGATTTCCCTGCAGGATCAGGGGGGTCCACCTCTGCCACGGTCTACAACATTGGTGGGTAGTGGGAGTCAGTCGGAATCATTGGTTTATTCAGAATTCAAATTCCCTGTTTCATCATTGTAGAGCTGCAATAAAATAGTTACTTCATGTTTTTTTTTAATTGGCTCCTCTCACTTTTATTTTGTACAGACATGAACCCGGAGTCTCCTGATTACTACATGATTGGTCATTGCATTGATGGGCGAGTGCTGTACCCAGCCACAGGATACCTGGTTCTAGCCTGGAGGACCCTGATGAGATCTTTGGGCACAGTTATGGAACACACCCCTGTCACATTTGAGGACGTCACCATCCACAGAGCCACCATCCTACCCAAATCAGGTTAAGAATTTGCTTTCATAGTATTAAGGTCTAGAATTATTTCATTTAAAAAATATAAGTTAACAAAAGAGTTGTAGAGTTGGCTTGTTCATATTCACAAGACTAACTGAATTGTTTTGTGTTTGCTGAATCAGGGTCTGTCCAGTTGGAGGTGAGACTCATGCCTGCCACTAACCGCTTTGAAGTGTCAGAGAATGGAAACCTGACTGTTAGTGGTGAGTTTTCACATTGTCTGCAAAAGTCTATAGTAAACATGAAATAAGGGAATTCAGTAAAAAAATGCATATGATACCCGAATGCATGTGAGAGTTGTTGGACTATTGGTTAACATTAACTGGGCAGTCTGTGTTAGCCTAGCCTGATGTTTTGCTGTTTTGTCAGTTAGCAAGACATTTGAATTTATGACTTGTTGGTCACAGGTAAGGTGAGTGTCCTGGAGGAAGCTGCACTAGACGCTTTCCATGCTGAGCTGGCCAAGCCAATGACTGCAGACCAGGAAGACCCTAAGCTGTGTTTAAAGGCTGGGGACATCTATAAAGAGTTGCGTCTGCGTGGCTATGACTATGGCAAGACATTCCAGGGCATCCTAGAGTCCAACAATGCTGGTAATTGATGCTTTCAAAAGAATATCACTTACATTATGGGATCATATTGATAAAGGTTAAAAGTGAGTCAAAGAACTTTCTGAGCTCTCTCTAAACTTTTGTATTGTGGTTCTTACAGGTGACCGTGGAAAGCTTCACTGGACGGGTAACTGGGTGACGTTTTTGGACACCATGTTGCAGATGATTGTGCTGGGACTGCCCGGGCGTAGCTTGAGATTGCCGACACGAATCCGTTCTGTGTGTGTGGACCCCAAACTGCATGAGGAGAGAGTAACTGACTACACTGATGCCCAAAAAGGTATCGTGTGCACCCCACATGAGAAAATTCTGATTCATCTGACCAATGTAAAATAATGCTTATCAGAAAAGCTTTTTTCTCATTTGCTCCTTAGCCACTGGTGTCCATGTTGACCGCTGCCTGGACAACATCACAGCTGGAGGAGTTCAGATCTGCGGGCTTCATGCTACTGTAGCACCACGTCGCCAGCAGCAACAGACTCCTCCCACTCTGGAGGAGTTTGTCTTTGTTCCCTATGCAGAATCAGATTGCTTGAGAACCAATGAGAAACTTGGAGAGCAGCTGAGGCACTGCAAAGGCATGTTAAGGTTTTTGCATAACTTAAAAATGTGCCATTGCACTTGGACAGATTTTATATTTAATCAGAGGTTACAAATGAAACATAAAACCATTCCATCCATTGTTGCTTTTTTCTTCTTTTAATTTTTTTTGACACAATATGACACAGTATTACACAATGTTTGTTCTTTTTCATGTTAAGATAAGCTCAGATTTTTTTGACACTTTTTGTTTGAACAGGTCTAGTACAGCGCCTGCAGAGGAAGCTGGCCAATCAGGGAGTGAAGATCTCTATCCCTGGATTGGAAGATGCAGCGGAGGGCCAGCTGATTGGAGCAGAGACTGAGAAAGGTCTGCTGCGGCTGCTGACAGTGCTGTGCGGGCTAGAGCTGAACGGTAACCTGCGCTCTGAGCTGGAGCAGACGGTGCAGAAGGAGAGAGACTGTCTGCTGCACGACCCTCTTCTGAACGGCCTGCTGGACTCTCAGGCATTGCGTCACTGCTTGGACACGGCACTGGAGAACAGCACACCTGGAAAACTCAAAGTTCTGGAGGTGCAGGATCATTTAAATTAGCTAATGTAGATTGTTTAGAAATAGAAACAAATGTTTCTTAAGATCCAATTAGATTCTTGAAGCCACATTTGGCTTAGTGAATCGTTCAGCTAATGAAACTTTGAGCAACGTTGTGCTTTTCATAGGTTGTCCTTAAGGTCCAACTGCAATTGGAGAATCAAATTTAGTAGAATTACTACATCAAATATCAGAGGAGGTACTGGCTCATAATTCTGTGAAGTTCTCATTATGTACTTTTCCTTTTTAGGCTTTATCCACTGATGGCCGTGTGTTCTCCCGAGCTGTTAGCCTTCTCAACATCCAGCCCATGTTGCGTCTGGACTACACTGCTTCAGATGTTTCCACTGACCAGCTGGCTGCTCACCAGAGCTCCCTGGAGGAGCAAAACATCTCATCTGCTCAGTGGGACCCTCTGCAGGGCCCAGCAACAGACAGTCTGGCTGGGGCTGACCTTGTTGTTTGCAATTGTGCAGTAGGACCTATAGCCAACCCTGCATTGTTGGTAGAGAATTTGACTTCAGCTGCAAAGGAGGGCGGTTTTGTGTTGCTCCACACCCTACTGAAAGGAGAAACTCTGGGAGAGACAGTAGCTTTCCTCACATCTCAAAACAACCGAGATGGTTTGTTAACTCAGGTAGGTGCCAATAAACACACACTATGTTGCCATTTGCGTATTGTCTACAACATAGATGAAAGTGCCATTTTAAATAACAATGCTTTATTTAAATAACAATATTAAATTATTTTTTTGTTTGGTTCTTGTTGTAGTAGTTACCTCTGATTCTAAACTCTTGTTGTTTGTTTTCAGACTGAATGGGAGAAGCTCTTCCAGCAGGCCTCTTTAAATGTGGTGATAATGAGAAAATCTTACTACGGTTCGGCCCTCTTCCTTTGTCGCCGACAGACCCCACAAAAACAGCCCGTCAGCATTTCTGTGGACGCCACTGACTACAAATGGGTGGAAACTCTAAAGGTATGATAATCAAAATAGCTTAAATGAACCCTTAATCCCAAGTTTTACATTTTATGCTAGTATCACAGGTTTTCTTCAGAACATCTTTCCTATACACATTGAAAGTGAGGTTAACCCAGACAGCCATCTTTTCTATGATCTGATTTGATCCACACACATCTTGTAATCTGTCTCTCTGTTTCTCATCAGAGCACTTTGGCAGAGTCATCTGATAGCCCAGTCTGGTTGATGGCCACTCATGGTCATAATGGAGTGGTGGGAATGGTGAACTGCCTTAGACAGGAGCCCGGAGGCAACCGCATACGGTTGGTCCATTTGCTGTACATTTAGACAGAAGGGCCCATTATTGGCTTTAGTACTTCAAATGAGCCACTGTTGTGTCATCATGCTGTTGACATTAGGTGATGCAGTTCTTGTATAGATGTTGATGTTGTTTTTATGTTCTTTCTCTTTCTCCAACAGGTGTGTGTTTGTTTCTAATCTAAGTAAGAGTGCTGCAGTCCCCTCCCTTGTTACTACCCATAAGGACTTGCAGGTGGTGCTGCAGAAAGATCTGGCCATGAATGTGTATCGTGATGGACAGTGGGGTGTTTTCAGGCACCAGCTGCTCTCACAAGGTGAAACATCTAATCTGAGTCTGAGATTAATGTGAACATAACTTGGATTGTATTGGATGTGTGGTGATCATGTGGTACTGTGTGTTTGTGTAGATCTGAGTGAGGAGTTGACTGAGCAGGCGTATGTAAATGTTCTGACTCGCGGTGACCTCTCATCGCTGCACTGGATCGCTTCACCGCTGCGTCATTTCATCCCTTCCAACCCCAACGTGCAGTTGTGTCGCGTTTACTACGCCTCCCTCAACTTCAGAGACATCATGCTGGCCACTGGCAAACTGCCTCCGGACGCCATCCCTGGTTTGTGCCCCTTCTTATTTTTTGTGGAAAAGCTTTTTGAGTTTGTGTTTTGACAAGTTGTTTGGTCCATGCAGGAGACATAGCACTGCAGCAGTGCATGCTGGGAATGGAGTTTTCAGGGCGAGACCCCAATGGTCAACGTGTGATGGGTTTGCTACCAGCTAAAGGCCTGGCCACTTGTGTGGATGCGGACAAGCGCTTCCTTTGGGATGTTCCAAACAACTGGTGAGACCTTCAGAGTCACTGTAGCAGTGAAATCTGAACCTATGAATCAAGCTGGCATCTTTCAACCAAGATGCACCTCCAGTGCTAAGCACAGTTGTGGTTATGTGTAGGACATTGGAGCAGGCTGCTTCTGTTCCTGTGGTCTATGCCACAGCGTATTACTCCCTGGTGGTGAGAGGACGTCTGAGGCCTGGAGAAAGTGTTCTGATCCACTCAGGCTCTGGAGGGGTGGGGCAGGCAGCCATTGCTATCGCACTTAGCATGCGTTGCAGAGTCTTCACAACTGTGGGTGAGTCACGCAGTTCTCCTACTTTATTAAAAGTTTTAGGATCAAAACCAAACATTTATTTGATTAATTCTTGGTGTGCATCTTGTTTTGATTCCCAGGGTCTGGTGAAAAGAGGGCGTACCTGCAGGAGAGATTTCCTAAGCTCACTGCTGAATCTTTTGCTAATTCTAGAGATGCCTCATTTGAACAGCATGTGTTGCTTCACACTCAGGGCAAAGGTGAACAAACAACACTACAATGATTGTGTGACTCGAGATACAACATACAACATACAGCAATGTATATCATTGTTGCCATGGTGCACTGGATTGCAGCATTTAACAGTTGCCTGTGTGTTTTATAGGAGTTGATTTGGTCCTTAACTCACTTGCTGAGGAGAAATTACAAGCAAGCTTGCGTTGCTTAGCCAGACATGGTCGTTTCCTGGAGATCGGCAAATATGACCTCTCCAACAACACGCCACTAGGTGTGTTACAATCAGCATACTCTAGTACTAAAAAAATGTGGGTTTGTCAATGGAATGTCACATTGAATTTTACAACCTGCACCTGTTGAACAGGTATGGCTCTGTTCCTCAAGAACGTGGCTTTCCATGGCATCCTGCTGGATGCTTTGTTTGAAGAGGGAAACAGAGAATGGGAGGAGGTGTCCGAGCTGCTGAAGAAGGGCATTGACAGCGGGGTGGTGCAGCCTTTACGCACCACCGTCTTTGAGAGGAACCAGGTGGAGGACGCATTCCGCTACATGGCTCAGGGGAAACACATTGGCAAGGTCCTACTGCAGGTAAGAACTGTGGTTGATGTTCTTGAACCTGCGCCAGAAATGAGAATTTGTAATATAAATAATTGAGGGAGTGATACCACCAGGATGTAATACGCTTGATTGCTAATTGAAATACTTTGTGTCCCTATAATGCCTAGCCATTTACCCCACAGCCATACCGTTAAATTTGTTATACCTGCTTTGCTTTGGTTTCGTATCTTAGGTACGTTCAGAGGAGAAGAGCAGCAAGGTTTCCTCAGTGTCTCCTCTCTCCATCCCTGCTATCTGCCGCACATCCTGTCCTGCATCCCTCTCATACATTATCACTGGAGGTCTGGGTGGTTTTGGGTTGGAGTTGGCCAACTGGCTCACAGAGAGAGGTGCTCGCAAACTGGTGCTGACGTCACGGTCCGGCATCCGCAACGGTAAGCAGGTGCAGGATTTCAGTAGATCTTGTGTTGGTCAGGAACAAATGGCATTGATTTGTTTGTGGTTTGAGCAGGATATCAGGCCAAGCGTGTTCGGGAATGGCAATCCATGGGCATCCAAGTGCTCGTGTCCACTAGTGATGTCAGCACCCTAGAAGGTACAGAGCGACTCATAACGGAGGCATGTCGTTTGGGGCCAGTCGGGGGCATCTTCCACCTCGCTATGGTAAAATCTAGTTCTTGCTTTAGTTTACTTAATATATGTCTTATATTAATATAATACAATACATAAGGGTCACTGAACATCTTTCTTCCCTCAAGGTTCTTAAAGATGGCATGTTGGAGAATCTCACCCCACAGCAGTTTATTGACGTTAACAAACCCAAATATGATGGAACCATCCATCTTGACCGGTAGGGGATTATTTTTCCTGTAAATGTCGTCTTTATCTTGACTACTTGTCTTGTATTTGTGGTTTTTGAAGAATATTAATGGATTTCTGTTTTCGTTTTTTTTTTACACAGAGTGACTAGGCAGAAGTGCCCACAGCTACAACAGTTTGTGGTTTTCTCCTCGGTCAGTTGTGGCCGTGGTAATGCTGGCCAGAGCAACTACGGATTTGCCAACTCCACTATGGAGCGTGTGTGTGAACAGCGTCACCATGACAACCTTCCGGGCCTGGCCATACAGTGGGGTGCCATTGGTGATGTTGGAATTGTTTTGGAGACCATGGGTGACAATGATGCGGTGATTGGTGGCACATTGCCCCAGCGAATGACTTCCTGTTTGGAGATTTTGGATAGGTTCCTGTGCCAGCAGAAGCCTGTAATGTCCAGCTTTGTGCTGGCAGAGAGGGCGGTGGTCGCCAAAGGAGAAGGAAGTGGACAGAGGGACCTTGTTGAAGCCGTGGCTCACATTCTAGGTAAGTTTTATGGTGAACACGTAACTCAATAGCAGTGCTGCCACTTGCTTTCAAAGTAACACATTTGTTTCCTCTTCCACGCAGGTGTGCGTGATGTGAACAGCCTGAATGCTGATGCCTCATTGGCTGATCTCGGTCTTGACTCACTTATGGGAGTGGAGGTTAGGCAGACACTGGAGAGGGACTATGACATTGTCATGGCAATGAGGGAAATCCGACAACTAACCATTAATAAGCTTAGGGAACTTTCCAGCCAATCAGGAGGCACAGAGGGTGAGCATGTGACTGTAAAAATGTAACAACGTGTGTCTCCTGAATGCCTGTATGTTAGTTCAATGACATTCAATGGTATAGCCTGTGTGTGTGTGTGTGTTTGACACAACAGCATTATTTTATTAGTCCTTTCTCTTCATTTCAATAATCTTTTCCCAGAATCCCGAGCTTCTCCTTCGAAGCGTTCTGGTGTTCAGGCTCTGCTGGAATCGGATCTGAGTCGGATGCTGGTAAACCCAGACAGTCCCACGATTACCCCATTAAATGAGGTCCAGAGCGCAGAGAGGCCCTTGTTTCTTATTCACCCCATCGAGGGCTCCATTGCCGCCTTTCACACTCTCTCCACCAAGCTTAGCGTGCCATGCTATGGCCTGCAGTGCACCAAAGGTACAAACACATGATGACTGTTTCACCATTTCTATTCTGACACTGTTTGTTCAGCGCTAATATCTTTCCTCTATCGCATGCTTTGTTCTGCAGCTGCTCCACTCGACAGTATTCAGAGTCTTGCCTCATACTACGTGCAGTGTGTGAGGCAGGTGCAGCCCGAGGGGCCATATCGCATTGCTGGATACTCTTTCGGCGCATGCGTCGCTTTTGAGATGTGCTCTCAGCTGCAGGCAGCCAATTACCCAGTAGAATACCTGTTTCTCTTTGACGGCTCCCATTCTTATGTGGCAGCGTATACACAGGTACAACACAGCTCAGACATAACATTTTAAAGGTACATGGTCAAACTGCATGTGACATGATCTCTAATTTTTATCATCATTTTTTGAAGACCTACAGGGCCAAACTGACCCCTGGCAAAGAGTCTGAGGCAGAGACTGAAGCTTTGTGTGCCTTCATACAACAGTTTACTGGCATTGAGTACAACAAGGTACACAATAACTGTTCCATCCACAGTTATTACCACTGTGTCAATGTCAAAGTTTAATTCTAATTTGGCATCTTCCTTTTTTGTCCCTTTTCCAGCTTTTGGAGACATTGTTGCCTCTGTCAGATCTGGAGGCTCGTGTAAACAAGGCCGTGGATCTAATCACATCCAGTCATAAAAACGTTAGCCGAGAGTTGCTTCATTTTGCTGCTTCTACGTTCTACTTCAAACTCAAGGCAGCTGACAGCTACGTTCCAACTTCTAAGTATCACGGCAACATCACGCTGCTAAAAGCCAAAGCCAGCAGTGAATATGGCGATGGGTTGGGGTCTGACTACAAACTTCATGAGGTAAAAATACAGATGGAACAGACAAACTCTATTTTCAATTTTTTTGTAAATAGAGCCTCAGAAAACATGTTAATGTACCACACGTAAAATAACTTTTGAATCTGTACAGAAAGATAATGCTGAGGGCAAGGAATCTTTTAGAACTGTTGTATAAAATACTTTGTCATGTCTGCAGGTTTGTGATGGGAAGGTTTCGGTTCACGTGATCGAGGGAGACCATCGGTCCTTCCTAGAGGGAGAGGGTGTGGAATCCATCACAGGCATCATCCACAGCTCATTGGCTGAGCCCAGAGTGAGCACCAAAGAGGGCTAAACCTTCTCCACCAATAGAATTTGATGTTTTCCTCCACCCCCATCCCTTGTTATTTGTAATCATACTTTGACCTGGTAAACTGGTTACCGCAACACTGTCACAGCATATTAAAGTCTTTAAATCTTGCATCTTTCACAAACATCACCAACATTATAGACCTATCACATTCTTTGTATATTTCTTTGTTGTTTCTTGGCATTTAAAGTATAGTTGTCACGTTCATTTTCCACTGGGAGCAACAACAATTTTTTGCTCAAATCAAAGGGTTCAATCAGCAGAGCTTTTTCTTTTTATTTCTTTCTACAAATAATCATTCCCTAAACAATTTAAAATATGAAATTCCTTCATTTATTATTATCATACATAGGTTATGTCATTAAATGGAGGACCATGTAAGTCTGCTAAAGGTTCTGACAGCATATACATATATATATGTTCCATATTCATGTGCATATTTTCCATAACTGACCTGATGATGCGGACTACAAATGTGAAGCTCTCAATGCATTAAAATCCATTAAATGGCGTTGAGAATCTAGTTACGCACATAGCTGAGATCGCTGTTTACCAATTGTGAGCGGTTACTGATGCTTTGGCAATACTATCGATAGCTCACCTGTTTCGCTTATGTTTACTTCGCTAATGTAGCAGTTTTTCTTGTTATGAATGATATTTTCTGGTTTTCTTGATGTGGCTGGTAAACATCTCAAATGGTTGTGCAATTAGCGTGTATGGAAAACGTTTTAACAAAATACACGAAAATCGCATTTGTGAAAATCAAGTAATTGTTAAGGGAGCTGGTTAATTGACATGTATTACTGTATTTGGGGAAAATTTTACATTGATAGTTGTGTTGCTATAAAATATTACGTAATGTCTGCAATATTGTAAGTCCAATCATGATGTGAAATGCTACTGTATGTTTTTGATGCTTTGCAGTCCACTATGAAAGTTAACACCAGCTTGTGCAAAATTGTGGCTTTGCTGCCTGTCTGAGTAACTATAAGCCTCTAACTGGAGTATTAACCTTGTCTTAAAGTTTTTATCCTCTTTCTGAGGATAGTACAAGCATTCCTTGTTGTTACAAGTGTCTCTCAGATGTATACATGGTTGACAAATGTTGTCTTTAATTAATGGCATGAATACTTTAAATCCAGCTTTAAAAAGCAATTTTTCACTAGTTGTGTTAGTTTTAAGTTCACGTCGTGGTCAGGTCCGCTTTACACACGAGTTAACCTTTACCTTTCTCATCTTGTCAGAATGAAGTGTAGTTTGGGGTAGGGGTAAAATGGTGGACTTATTTTCTTGGCAGTGACATGGTTAGTGACTTCTGTCACAACAGAAAGCAAATCACCACATATTTCTGAGACTACAATTCAAGTCAGTGACGAATTGTGTGATATCTTTAATGTTGTGCTTAAAGCAATGCTGTAATTTTTGGTGTAATTGTTCAGGTATTTATTGCACTAGTCCAAATAAAAGCTGTTACTAACATACACAATATACCAGTGTTCTGTATTTCCTCTGCAAAGCGTTTTAAGCTTATAAATAGTTGCCTTTAGCGGTTCAATAGTTATACAATTAACCAGACTGAAAAATGCAAAATTTGTGCAATTGAATGTAATTCAACCAATGTTCAATTTTTCAATCATTTTTTTTATTAAAAACAAAAAGCAAAATCAGCAGAAAACAGAAACTCTAATCTCATGTAAATCTAGTAAAGTAACAACATTAGTTTTAAAGCATCTCCTTTGAAGACAAATAATGTTTGAGCATCTGCCAGATATTTTGTCTTCTCTGGCTTTAGTCTCAAAAATGATTTTCCAAGTATTTACAAAGCACAAAACAAACGATAACAGATGAGTCTGATAACTTTTTAACAGTGTTAGGGTCACCCCTCTGTTCATGGGTTGAAGATGAAGTACTCATGCAGTAACTCAAGGCACACTGTGATGCGATTGAATCACATGACCACCTGCTTTTTCACCAATGGAAAAGGAACTTTTCATGCAGTTACTTCCCAAACAACTCATACATTCAGCAAGCCATAGAGCAACAATAAACATTATTTGGTAATGCCGCCTTTACATGTAAAAAAAATGAAGTAAAAAAACTATGTAACAAAAATGGATTATGTTTGGATCGGAATGTTTGGTCGATTAAGGCTTGATACAGTGTTTGCCACCATTTTCACAACAGAAAAGATAACTGAGGCCTTAAAGATCAGCTTCATCTTTTGAATCACTGCTGTCACCCAGTCCCAAATCTTCAATGTCATCATCATCCTCATCAGGATAGTCGTCTTCTGCCAAGCGATTTAACTCCTCAAGACCCAAGAAGCGTTTTAAAAGAGCGCAGACTGCCTCTACATCACTGAAGCAAAAACAAATTCATGTCATCGTATGTTTCAGAAGTGTTTTTATTAACACATGCATAAATATGTTTGTTTAACATGTACTATGACAATGAAAGGAATCTGTTTACATACGCGCGGGACCCCAGTGTGGCGCTCTGGGTAAGCGGGTGAGAAAAGCCAGTTGCCAGACGCAGTACCAACAGGTAACCCTTCCCAAGATACCTCACCCTCTCCTCCTGAACGCTGACGTCTCGCAGGTGTCGCAGATCTAACAACACTGACCAGGACGGAAAACAAATCATTTTCATGTAGTAACCTGACTAGTTATTTTCCACAAAACACTATTAATAATGAAGACAAAGCTCACCGGTCTCATGGCCTCTTCTCCAGATAGTCAATACCATGGTGTAGAGGCTGAAAGTCTTTAATTGTATTTCACCCTTAGATTTGTCAAATACTGCCTCCTAATGACCCATGAGAAATATAAACCGTTAGTCTGGCTGACTGAACCAATTTGCCTAAACAAATTTGCAAAGACTGTTTACCTCCCATTCCTCCATATTTTGTAGCGCTACAAATAAACAGCCGGTCACATAGAACATCTTCCATAATATGCTGTCTAAAAGAAAATGATGAAAGAAACAATTAGTGCTTTTAAACCTTTTAAGATGTAATTCCAAGAGTCACCAAACTTTGAGAAAATTTCTCACCAGAACTGTAATAGGCCGCTGCTAGTCCAACCGAAGCAATTCCTGTAAATAAGAGGAAGAAAGTAAGTGGAAGTTTTAGTTCCCTTAGAATAACCTGCAAATTCTGTTTGAAAATATGTTTCTGTAGCTCTGTTGGTAATGCATGCAGGAATTAAACATACTGATAAAAGGTGTATCTTGAATTATGGATTAAAATATAATAGACAATGCATAAACGTAGTAAATGTAAACTCATACCAACAAGGAGGGACCAAGACCGAATCCCAGGAGACCTCTTCAAATGAAGTATGTCAGATGTGTGTTTCTCTACAGCCATATACCCCATCTGTGAGGGGTAAAAAAAACTCAGATGTTTCAACAACACCAACAACAAAAATATACAAACACGTTTACGTAATCCATAGTTTTGTACACTTAAAATGACTTGAAACTCAACCACTGGACTCTAAAGATGTTCAGAACTACAAATATAAACTTGCAGATTTGGCTGCAGCTTTGTACAAAGCAAACATCTCTCTTTAAACGTTTCAGGACAGCGATGCGTAAAGTTTATACACCCCATGTGATAAGTTTCAAACACTTGCAACAGCTCATGGGCAACACCCTCATTCACAAGATCACATATGTTCAACAGTCACATCACAACATCTGCAACATCTTACTTACCTTAAACAGTTGCTTTTCTCTTTCTGACACAGCAAGCAAAGTACTGGCTATATAACAAACCCAAACGTAACAAACTTACAACAGGAAAAGACAAGAAAACAGGTTAAGGAAATAAGATGTGTAGCTCTTCCAACGCATAGCACCGCCTACTCATGACGTCGACATCCGCTTAGTTGTGATTGGGCGAAACGAATAAGCGGACCCGCCCTCTACATCACGCTCTTCCTTCTTGCGTGATTTTGATCAAGATTTTTTCAAGTTCAAAGAAAACTTGAACTGCAAATAACTAAAACTAGTTATGTGTATTTAAAGTGAAAAGCAAACATAATCACTTTTGTCTGTATGTAGTTAACGCAAAACATGTTTGAAAATGTATATAAACCTATCCATTATGTCTGTACTGTACAGTACTGGACGTTCCTATTAAACGTTATTACATTATACTGAAGGAATTCATATTTGCGGACACCATGCATCCCTTTTAAAAGGTTGCGTGAGAATAAATGATTATTTTTAGCAAGACACGCATTGTTCGGTCAGTCTAGGGGGAGTTAAACGGGAGTTGCTGATTTACGCATGCGTGCCGGTCCACGCAAGGACAATGGAGTCGGAGTCAAGCCGAGCAGCGAAGCTTCTCCTGCGGATCTGGATTAGTCCGAGTTGCGAAACGGCAGAATCGATGCGTATCGGCGTTATATCACCGCAGTGCGATCATCTTTGCGCTGTTTTCTGATGATCGGTCGGTGCTTCCGCTGGCATTATAAGTTCCGTCTGTAAAGACTCACTCCTGGGGTTTCTCCTACTAAACAATAAGGACTTCATGTGAATTTATGTGAGTTGCGTGACCTATTTGTGTTATATATTGATATTTGCACTCGATCTACCGTCATCGCCGGATCTTGGGCAGACTGTTGAACATGTCACGGGTATCTAAGGAAAACGATTCGCCTTTGCACCTTTCCCTCCTCTGGGATTTATGAGACCTGAGAGCTGTTTTGTTCCGCTGTCATTTATTTATCACATGATTACATGCCGAGAAAATGAACGTGATCCGGCTGCTTAGCCCGTTATTATGTACAAAAGCAGGAAAAAATCCTCAAAACAGCAATCAGGTGAAACTGAATAGCGCATGTGCTGGGAACCTTAAATTATCACAGTTTCCATGAAATTGGTGTTGATGTTAATGCTTCATGGTAATAATGGCTTTTATTGTAACTGGTTGAACGCCCTCTTTATGTTAAATGCATGGTTTCGGTTTTATATGCCGTAGCATCCTGAATGCTTTACGAAGACAGAAAACTGTCATAAGTGTGAATGCCACCAGCAGAAATGAATCCCAATTCATGGTGCCGAACTTTCATTTCAGAAGTTACAATGTCTGAAGTCAGTATTGGACGGAAAAAGGAAAAATGTGAGAATTGCACTAAACAGGTTAGTAATGTGGCATTTATTTAACATTGTTTACCTGCCCAAAATACAATAATGTGTAATTTGCTAAGAGGGCTTGTTGACTTTCAGGAGTTTGGTATGTCTGCTTGTTTTCAAAAGCCATTTTCCTCTTATATTTACTTACACAAACTACAAATTTATTTGCATTCTTAGGAATAATTGTTGTTTATTTTGCGGTTTTAGTGCAACAAAAAACAAAGCGAAGAAGGTATAAACTCTCTCCAGGAGAAGGATGTTGCTAATGGAGAGGTATTCTTTATTTATATTCATATTTGTATAATATAACTGTTTAATACAGCAGGATCAAATCACTAAGTTGCGATCTGGTAAGGTACATTTGCACCTGTCCTTTAGTTTGCGATTATTTGAGGATGTATGAACGAACAAGCGTTCATTTGTTATGAATGTAAAGATAATCTGATGTGCCGTTTTCCTCAGGTGAGAGAGTCTACCTCAGTTCAGCAGGTGCTGTTGAGCGCATGTCTCTCTTGCGACGGCTGCATATCAGAGACCGAAAGTCAGAAAATCTCTCAACAGAACCTGGATGAAATCAAACATGTGCTTGCCCTTAACAAGGTTGACTCTTCATGAAAGTATTGCTCACAGTTTGGAAGTATTTGACGTTTGCTAAATGGGTGCTGTTATTTTTGTGTGTTTGGCAGAAGTGTGACGCCTCAAAACACAAAGTTCTGGTGGTGTCTGTGTGCCCCCAGTCACTGCCTTTCTTTGCTATTCAATTTCACCTGGACCTTCCAGCAGCTGCACAGAAGCTGTGTGGCTTTCTGAAGAGTGTGGGTACGTCTGGATGGCATATTAAGTTCATGATTGTCACTTTTGCATTTGGTGGTTGTTGTGCCTGCCATCGCATTTGACCTTATGTGCCACATGCCACGCATAGCTGATAATTGTCCTGTATGTTTGTACACGTTGCACAAAATGAGTTTAAATGCTAACATCTATTGTACCCTAATCTTTGTTTCAGGGGTTCATTATGTTTTCGATACTACGGTAGCTGCTAGCTTTAGCATTTTGGAGAGCCAAAGAGAATTTATTCAGCGTTACCGCCGGAAACATCACGATGCTAATGCCATGCCAATGTTCACTTCCTCCTGTCCTGGTAAGATCATCCTGATAAACCACAAAAGCTCATTTACATTTTTAGCATTAGCATATCAGAATAGCATTGTTTAGCCTTTTTTTCAAAATATTTACCTTTTATAAATTCAAAGCATTAAAAAAAGTTGTGTGGTGTTAGGAGCCGACTGGTTCCCATCAGTCATCTTGCATCTGAGCTTTCACAAGTAGATATCAGTTTGGTTTTGACTTCTATGTAGCTGTAACCTTAATTCTAAAAAACTATTAGTCTGAACCTCATGCTATTGTTTTTAAAACGTCTGGTCTCTTGATGTAGATAAGAGCCAAATGTGGGGTAAAACTTACGTGTGTTTAAATGTGGATTGCGTCGAATGGGCGGGACTGTGTTAGATAGCCACAGCATTCTGCAGCTTGTGCGATAGATGAGTCTAGGCACACCCTTCCTGTGCTTTTCTCCACTAATTTCTGTGCTAATCCCCCCCCTTCAGAGCAAATGGTTTCCTTTTAATCACAGAAAGTTAACTAACTACACTAAAGAGTTTGGTTAAAGCGACTTACATTTAGCACAACTAGGTATGTGGCTATCAAAAAACTGATGGCAGAGCTAATGCATTTGGGGTTATGTGTCATACACAGTAGCACAATGGTGATAGTTACTGATCTGGCCTGTGCAGGGTTTGAACCAAAAAACTTTGCCTTCCAGCCCAGATGTTTTAACCACTAAGCTGCAGCAAAAAAGAAACGTATTGAACATTTATTAATTCTACAGCCAATAATCATACAAATTAATTGATTTTAAATTTGAATGTTTTTGCTGAACTGTTTGTGTTTGTGCGTTGCGTGTGTGTGTGTAGGATGGATCCGCTATGCAGAGCGTGTTCTCGGCAGCCTGGTCACGCCACACATCTGCTCAGCCAGATCTCCTCAACAGATCATGGGCTCCTTGGTCAAAGACTTCTTCCCCAGACAGCAGGTGAGGGGTGGAGGCCTTTAACAGAAGCTGGTCTGTTGAACATCAGTAGTAACTGGACTGAAAGGTTGTTAAATCTGTTGTGTCTTTGTAGAAACTGACCCCGGATCAGGTTTACCATGTAGTCATAGCTCCCTGCTTTGATAAGAAGCTGGAGGCCGTGAGAGAGGAGTTTTTCAACAGTATCCTGGAGACCAGAGATGTTGACTGTGTGCTTACATCAGGTAGGACTGTGAGGAGACACCAGGCTAATTCTCCTTTTATCTTTTCTAAAGCAACGTTTTGGTTTTGACTGAACAGGTTCTGTTGATTTGAATTTGTATTGAAATATAGATTTACTGTATATGACTATAGCTGTAAATGATCAGCAATTGTTAGTTATATTGTAATTTGTAATAATGGTAGTTTTATAGCATATCAGCAAGTGTGAGTTTAATGGAGGTTGTTTTGTTGATCTTTGGACTCCTGAAATGTCACTTATTGAATGTTTTGTTTTAGGAGAGATTTTGCACTTGATGGAACAAAGCAAAGTTACTGTAGAAGATGTGAAATCCGCTCCTTTGGACCATGTGTAAGTTGAATAAACATTAATTTAAAACGAAAGATTGTTGGGTTTAATACAGGTTTAACCACTTTGAATGTTTTAAAGCATGATTTCTTAAAGGCACTACAATCACTTTCAAAGTGGGAAATGCATGTGGATGAGAATCCCACAGTCTGTTGTTTGATTTAGATTTGGTGAGACCTGTGACACAGGAATTGTCAGACATGATGGCCGTGGCTCTGAAGGTTTTCTGGAGCACATTTTCAGGCATGTAGCCAAGGAGCTGTTTGGTCTTGATGTGCATGAGATTGTGTACAAGACACTCAGGTGAGACCAGAGACTGCTTGTTTTCCAGAAATATTTCATAATAAAACTACAGTTATGTAATTGCTTGCATTTCCTTGTGCTGAACTATTGTCCTGTTCCTGTCAGAAATCGAGACTTCCAGGAGGTGGCGCTAGAGCGTGATGGAGAGACGCTCCTGCAGTTTGCTGCAGTCTATGGTTTCCGGAACATTCAGACCTTAGTGCACAGAATGAGGAAAGGCAAAGTGCCCTACCAGCTAATAGAGGTGCTGTCCTGTCCTGGAGGTATGAAATCTGTACTTAAAAACATGCATATGCCAAAACAAACATTATATTGTGTTCCTTTGTAGCTCAACTGGTAGAGCATTGCGTTAGAAGTGCAAAGGTTGTGGGTTTGATCCCAGGGAACACAAGTACTGATAAAAATGTATGCCCTGAATTCATTGTAAGTCACTTTGGATAAAAGCGTCTGCCAAATGAATAAATGTAAATGTATATTGAACATATTTGTATAGTGAACTTATTTAGCTAAAACTTGCATATAGTTTCTGACTTGTGCTTATATGGTGTGTTGTGTTCATATTAAACATACGTTTATGTTATGTTTTTTATCTCAATTTTAAGGCTGTTTAAGTGGGCGAGGGCAGGCTGAGGGAGAGGGTGGCAGACCCGACCGATCCCTGGTCCAGCAAATGGAAGAGTCCTACAGCAGCCTGCCCGTCCGACTCCCCGAATCCAACCCAGAGGTCCAGCGTCTCTACCAGGACTGGCTGGATGGCCAGGACTCTCCACAAGCTCAGCTGTGCCTCCACACTCAGTACAAGAACCACACACAGTCTTCCTCTCAGATACTAAATCCTGACATTCAGTGGTGATAGAAGCAGATGCTTCTGTTGCCATGGTGCAGAGCTTGATATTAAAAGCAACAAAACTGACTTTTAGCAGGTGTGACTGATGCATAGCACTGTCTTGGTGTCACATGTACCGTTTGCAGTAAAAAAAATGTTGAACAGAGGACCAAGCAGGGTTTCTGTTCTCTGCAGTAAATACGATTCTGCTTTACTAATAAGAAGACTCGCATTGTTAACACGTGTCTTTTGCGACACCCTCTCACATTGCAACTAAATGATGTTGTGGATGGTTGGGCAACCAGTTATCGCAGAGTTGAAGTGTGATTTTAAAAGGACTACTGCAATAACAGGATTTTGTTCTGTTATAAAACCTGACTATTATTTGTTATGTTAAACAAAACTATTATTAAAGTTAACTACTGGACTATGTTCATATATATGCATTGAGGTAAATGTTGAAAGCTGTGTAAGACTGTGTGTATGATTGTCCTTAAAGGGGCAGTTCACCCAAAAATAAAGCCTTCCACAAACTACTCGCCTTCATGTCATGTCAGACCTGAGTGAGTTTAATATATTTTGAGGAACTGAAAAGATCATTTGAAGAATGTTGGTAACCAAACAATAGTGGCACACATTGACTTTCACTTTATGGCCACAAAACCACTGAGGCATGTGGAAATCTGTTCCTTTGCGTTCCATGAAAAAAGTGGTGCAGGTTTAAAATGATATGAGGGTAAGTAAACGATGGAAACATTTTTGGGTGGAGTATTCCTTTAAGAGCTAGCTGTAGAAAGCTCACTAATCCTGGTGCTATGAATGGAATAAATGTCAACTATCAATTAAAGCTTTATAATTCTGATTGCTATGAAGATGCATAAACTCATTATAACAGACGGCCAGTAATTTTGTAGCTTAAGTGCATTAAAAAATCATGAATCATGATCAAAGCCCCACAACTGTTACAGCAGAATTAAAACACTTATTCACAATGTTATATATATCCTGTGACTCTTGCACAATTATTAAATATAACAGTATGCTTACATACTAAATAAGTATAATAGGCTCAGCTGTTTTCAAGACATTTAATTATGTTATAACATTTATTCTGCAGTTTCATAATTTTTTTCTCCAAAATCATTATTGTAAAACATAAAAAACAACTGCAGATTCTGTCCATGGCTGTAAAAAGCAGTTGCCCTAATTTTCTTGTCAATGTCTAATTTAACACCAACACAACACAACACAAGCTCTTCCATATTGAGAAGCTGAGGATTTTAAAGGGATAGTTTGCTCAGAAATAAAGATTTTCTCATTTACTCTCATGTCACTCCAACCCAAAAAAGACTTTGTGGGACAAAGACAAAGTTATTTTAGGATGTCTCAGTGGTTTTGAGTTTATACCGTGGAAATCAATGGGTGCAGAACATCTTCAAAATGTATTATTTTGTGTTCTTCAGAAGCTGAAAAGTCATACAGGTTTGGAATAATGATGGAAGAATTTACATTTTTGCACGAACTGTTCCTTCAGCCTTGCTGTGTTCCCACACAGGTGCAGTTTCGTTTTGAGCCTCTTGATGGCAGACAACACTAAATTTGGTAGAATCTTTAACCAAAGCCTAAAACTGGACTGAATGACCTCAGTACACATTTCTGTGGTGTTTTACAGCTCTGTTACAATTGCCTGCCTTGTCACAATATGTTTCTAATGTCGTCACAGTATCATGCCACCTGTTGTAGCAGCAAAGTTACTACCATACAAGATGCAATTACAGTATTATAGTCATTTTATCACCTAATATACATTTAAGTGGATGAGTATATAACGCTTTAATGCATTTTAATAAGGACAGCAGATTAAGGTAATGAGTCTAGTGTCATGTCTCTTACATCACTGGTGAAATTGGCACACATTCGTTCTTAACCAGTTGTCACCACGTTGCATGACACTTTCGTCAAAATAACAAGCTATTGACTGTAACTATTTACACATACATATTCACAAATAAAAACATGTGATTTCCTTTGTGCTATCAGTGTATTGAAGTTGCACATTCACAAAAGAGTGGCTCTCATTTGCGACTGAACAGTAACAATATTTTGGGCGTTTTTCATTTGGGTGGGGTGTCAACAGGTATGTCAGGAAATCAGCAAGTTTTTATCTTTTTTATATTGCCCAGTCTATGATGGAAGAAAACTTGGAAGGTTGACACAGTCATTTTATATAGTGATAAGGATAGGAAAAAGATTACTGTATAATGGTTGTATTAACTAATAATGATTGTATTATTGATACACTACAGATGTATCGGTCAATCGTATATCACAATACGCAATCGTGTCTTAAAATGAAGAAACATGTCATGAAATTTCAGGCCATTTCATGTTAAGTTACATTTCTGAATCGTGACAAACCTTGTGCATATGTTTCCATTGATGAGAATACACGACACTTCACCGAGCTGTTACCAATCAAATTTCAATTCATACTGTCAAGAAATACAATTTATATTAATGGCTTATCATAAAATACGTTTTATCCTTCTTGAAGTAACTCGATTATCATATGACACCTGACAGGTTGCGTGATGGATGAGTAAAGCCACATACAAATAAGATTACAAAAATACAGACCCGCCCTGTCCTAATTCGGAGGAATGATTGGTCCGCGCACTTGTCAGTCACGGGAATTCCACGCCTCCTTTACAGTAATCTAGGCCTCGGGGTATGACGTCTGTTTGATTGACAGGAAAAAGGTCCAATTGTCGAGCGCTAACGACGCAAGCGGACCCGCGAACCACTGACTGGCTTAACTTCAAAGGAAACTGCGATTTTAACACAGTTGCGACACAGAGGAGCGGCGAGGGCTGCGAAGTTTTATTTTCATATTTCTGCGTTGTTGTTGTTGCTTCTTACGTTTCTAAATTTGCACGATTGCTTTTTTTAAAACATCGCTGAAAGTTTGAAAGTTATACAAAATGTCCAACAACCTCAGGCCAAGGCTGTGCGTTTTAGAAAAAGGAGACAACGGTTACGGGTTTCATCTCCACGGCGAAAAGGGGAAACCCGGTCAGTTCATCCGACATGTGGAACCAGACACCCCAGCGGCCGCCGCGGGTCTCCTGGCCGGGGACAAACTGGTGTTCGTGAACGGAGAGAGCGTGGAGGACGAGAAGCATCAACAGGTGGTGTCCAGAATACGAGCCGTCACGGGGAATCTGGAACTGATCGTGATAGATCCAGAGACCGCAGAACTGCTTCAAAAACACCACCTCAAGTGCCAGAAAGAGTACGTGACGGATGGGATACCGATGCCGAGCGGCGCTGGGTCGGACCATGAAGATGAGGTAAAAAACGGGACATCACGAGACTCGACCCCCATACCGGAGACGAACGGAGATTTAAGTTTGGATAGACTGAGCGTGAGCTCCAAGGTGAGTTTTTTCCCCAAACTGTTATTATATGTAAATTATATAATATTTAAAACAATATAACATTTAAAAGTTTAACATGAATTTCTGGGCTTCTCGGATTATTGATAGGGTGTCAGATGATGATAAATTAACATGCATAACATATTTAGCATAACCATTGGTATATATGTTGGTATATACCATGCATTGTATTTATCATACCATAGAAAATGTGTATTTAAAAGTGAGACTGAATGACCTGTATTCCAGATTATATATGGCTATCATTGCACAAGCATTGTTTGACCACAAGGTCACTATTGTGGATGTTCCCATAATCACACAAGTGTTTGTTGGGGAAATTACAGATATCATATTTTTAACCAGACACAGGTTTTACTCGTTCCAGCATTGATTCCAGTTTGACCAGTAGGACAGTTAGACTTGTTTTCTGTTGTCTGAAGGATTTTGTGACTTGTCGTCAGACTGTGTTGACCGAACTATATTACAGTTGTTAAAAGTCCTATTAAAGTCTTGAATCGATCTTATTATAGTGTTGTATTGTTATGGCTTTTTGTTAATTGTAAGTTACTAAAGATATTGGAAAGGAAATGGGATAGCTTGATTTAATAGCACGGTTAGGATTATGTAATTGACAACATTTTTATGTAATGCAGTACAAGGTCTGCAAGTGAATTTCACCAGCTGTGTCAAAAATATAAAAAGTTTTATATGGAGCCATAAACCCTGTAATTTTAATCTGAAGGTTCAATTTCCATTTTGTAGACAATATTTCACTGTGTTTTATCGTGGGACATAAATGTTACTTTACTTGCTATACTTGTAGCATTTCATTAACTTTCTGAGCCCTTTAAATAAAAACTAGGTCATTTTAGGCCCTTTTAGGTAATTTCAACAGAACCTTAGCAGTTCCAAAGTAACAATAACAAACCTTATGCCAAATATATTTCATGGTTATCTTGGGTCCGTGCTTGTTTGCCTTCAGGACGAAAGCCAGCGGTGTAGACTGACCCCAATAAAGAACCAATCCCTGCTTACTGTGGAGATCCTTAGCAGTGAAGGAGGTTATTGTGGAGCGTTACTCATTGTTTGGGTGCAGACATGGGATTAGAGAGAACCTATTTTACACAGAAGGACTGAGAATTATTCTCACCTATGTAACACATACTACTGTGACCTGTGGCGTCACATCAGGCTGGAGTTACTGCAGATCAGATGTTTTTGCCTGTTAATATTTGTCGATAGTATTTGCAAAGGCAAGCATCACTATCACATTATTACTGAAAGGGATTTTGCAATATTTAACTTTACTCCAGCTCTGACACGTCTCATTCTGCGGATATAAATATTACCAAGATTATTATCATAAAAATTACCCTAGATTAATATCGAAGAAGGAAGCTGAACTGTTGACTACATTAACAGAGACTAGGGGGTGACTATTTGACCTAGGCTAGGCCAGTATGTAACCACATATCAAATGCATAGCAACATGCTAACAACCACTTAGAATACACCTCTGTCCCTGCAGTAGCCATACCATGTTACTGTATGCATCTTAGTGGCATAGCAACACCCTGGCAACCATCCTGAACAACTTTATGTAGCAATATTGTGGCAACAATATTGTCTGAAAAACTTGATACATTTCTTTTCTACACAAAATGTCTCTGCATTCTTTTAATGATGCAACTTTATAGCTTACATCTCTGTTACAATTTAAGTGCCAACATAGCAGGTTAATGTGAAGCATGCGGTTTTGAGTGAGATGTCCTAGTTACTTGTTTACAGAATGACTCAAAAGAGCAGCGATGTGACAAACCAAAAATACCTTTACTCATCATATCCGACCCTATATAAGCATATAATAGGGTCTTGGCAACTCAGAGAAGACCTCCGTCCTGCAATAGTTATTTAGAGTCTCTGTAACAATATGGATTAGGCCCAGTAAACCATGAATGGGTCTTCTGTTGTGTCGGTTTCCCTTCGTCCGCCTGCATTCATCCTTTCAGCCTGTGATCACTCAGAAGTAAAATGAAGGGATAGGAAACATCCTTGAAGCAGCTGTCAGCATAAGCCGGACAAAGCTTTGTTAGTAATGGCAGTGCCCAGAATGATGCTGTTTGCCAACTGACATGAGTTTTGCTGATAGTTTGGTGCCACTGTGCTTGACAATAACATAGTCATTATTAATAGAGACTCACATTACAAACCCGGGAGTCACTGTGTTAACATGACCTTTGTGGGTTTTGTGTGTGGGAGGGTAAAGAGGGTGTGTACCTTTCTACTGAACAATGGTCACTTTCTCGCTTTGATCCTATTCTAATGAGTAACCTGTGATGGCGATAGATCGTTCAATACATTGTGTGTCTGTCAAAAGTGATTTAGTTTTGTGTTTGCTGTAAAGAAACTACCGTGTTTATTCAATGCTGCCGTATTTGTTTAATACCTTGTTGTTAAATAGAAGAGAGAAAAGATGGAAGTGGCGTAATTAACCAATAAGAAACTGCCATTGTTCTAGTGACGCAGGAGTATGTTGTAAGAAATGTTACAGACTTGTTTATGGGTCTTTTTTAAAATATACATTTTAAATAACCGATGCATAGCAACACCCTAGTAACCACCAAAACACTGCAGCATCTATTTTTTGCACATTTTCTTCACAAAGTGTAAAAATCTATTTTTACACTTTTACAGTATTAAAATACATTTTTACAGTTTTTTTGGTCAAATTTGCAAAAGGTGAGATGCGAGTCTATAAAACATCTTTCTGGAGACATTTTGATGCTGTACAATGATTAATAATGAACCGACTTGCACAAACTCCAGATGTTTCTAGAGGCTCTCTTCCAAAGCTGAACATTTCAAAAGTAAACCTTCAGTCAACGGTTAACTGCAGGAGCGAGAGAGATAGTCACACATTTGAGTAAAACCACTTCCTTGGTTACAGGGTTGTTGTTTTCCTGCTGTCGTATTGTTAGTTTTCAGATGACATGAGCTGTAACGTAAGCGATTGTATCAACGCTCACCTTGCTGCTCCGCTCTTTGTGCTCTTGGTACCTGTCTGTGTGTTTTGTTGCGAGTTGGCAGTTTTCAAATCTCTGTAGGTTAATTATTGCCCGTTGAGTTTTGCAAGTGCAGATTATGAATCCACGGCCACTGAAAGTGCCTGTAAATACTTTTATGGTGTCTTTCCTTGCCTTATTTATCTTTATGTTTGAACAGTCAACAATACCATTAAAATAAACTAATTTAATTGCTGTCGCTTGCCCCACTATGTCGGGTTAGTCTGAGACTAGGGGGGTTTACATAAAGCATGTCTACTTGTAAGAAACAGGTTGTGGTTGGTTATAATTATTGTTTTCAATCATTAGTTCATGTTTCACAAACTTTTCCCCTGAAAGTTGAGCAAACCAAGGACAAGATTATGAGTTACTAAAGTGAGCTATAAAGCCATTAACCTTTGTATTATTGAACTGTAGTATCTTTATAGGGCTGGTGGAGGATTTACTGACATCTTCCGTGTGGTGTAGACCGGTTAGGGCTTTTTCTGACACAGCTGGTGACAAACATTTACTTCCTTGTATGTGACAAAAAAACTCCCTCATTTTTTTAACTTAAGTATTCTGACAGCATGCAGGTCTTCAGACAGTTGTCGATTGATGGATGTTTTTCTCCATGTCTAAAGATGAGCTAAGATTTAAACAACGCCTGCATTTGCCGTTTGACAACGATTTGAGGAAATCAGAAATTTGCATACAGTCCTGATTGGCTAGAGAAATTATGTCATAATGTTGATAATATGATGAATCAATGTCTGTATTTTTTGATGCTTTGTGATCTTTCTCCATAAAATGGTTTAAAAAGATATTGCTTTAAAAGTAAAAAATCTTTAGCAGAATAAACATGTATTTTGACGTAATGAGGTCTGTGAGGTAATGAGGTAAAAGACATCTGTCCTCCTTGTGAGCATTAGCCTTCACCCACCTAAATTGCTTTGTGTCACGTACAGTACATTCCTGTGCAGAAAGCAACCTTTATTCCCCAAGAATATGTTTCATTCACAGTACAAAAGGGGGCAAGAAGAGGTCAGTCTAAACTTTAGAGATGCATGTTTGTTTTGCCTGTGATCAATGATTCTTCCCTTTGTCAGTTGTAGCTTTGAAGGCCACAGGTTCATGTATATCTCAGGAGGATGGGCAGTGAATGAGAATCTTTGTCAGAAGCTACAGTTGTAACATGACCCCCCAACACCCCCTCCACCCCCTGCCCACCGTTCCAGTTTGGACGAGGAATTTTTTTTAATTTAATTTGCCAACTTCAGCTGTATTAAATAAGCTAAGCAAAAGAGACTCAGAGAGACTGAAGATAATATTTATTAAAGAAATTGCAGTTCACCGACACACAAGTATCTTCTGCTAAGTGGCTAAATATTTATTCTAGTCTAAGCTAAGGTTGGAAAATTGGAGTTTGTACATTTTTGGAAAAAAACATCCTGTACCCAAATAAGTGTAACAAACATAATAGTGTGACTAACAAACTATATTAGGTGTACATTTTAAATTGTTTGTGCACCACATGTTTTATTGAAGTGATTTTACATAAATTTGGCTGTAACATAAATACGTAACAATTAAAATAGCGTTACTTGTCAGTGTTGTGATGAGAATAACCATAATGTGACTAAAATTCTTTAAAATGTTTAGAATTCTTTATAATATGACTTCCATTCTTGGGTTGTTCTAAAATATACATGTTCTTTGTCCATCCATTTATTCTCACCTGATTATGTCATTGATCACATGATTTTTTTCCTCCAATCAGGTGTTTGATACGATTTCTCTTGCAGTAAAAAATCACATTGCAATCACATAAAATCACATTGCAGTGGATCACAATGATCGTGTCAATGCAGATGAAGTCATCTTGGCTCTGGGAGTGTGTGGGCCTGTGCCAAACCCATCTCCAAGATAGCAGCCAACACCCAGGTCCTTTCCCACACTCTCACGCTTCTCTCCTTGCTCACACCCAGACTGACCAAACAGCCATGTGCCAAAGTCATCAGCTCACCCTGTGTGTTCAAACAGTATATTTTCATACCACGATAGTACTGCACGCACTGTGTTCTTCTACATTCACTGTGCTGTTCCTCAAACTTCATGTTTAGAAAGTACACAAGGTTGCTTGTAATAGGACCTGATGTCACCAATAGCAATGATAAGAACGTACGGCTTTATCAGAAAACATTGTGCATCTTATCACTGTGGGGTGTATCTTTTGTTGGAGTTTGTGAAGATTGCAGTTTTCATACACGTTTTATGAAAAACCCACCCAGAGATTATATAGTGTACTATTCTTGACTTTCTGTGAACTGTTTTCAGAATATTGCATTCATTCTTTTAACCACAGTTGGACTTTTCTACAGCTCTTTGGCAGTGGTCAGTTCTTAAAGCCAAACAATAATAATTCATTATGTCATTCAGTGCTTTGCTAGCACAACTATTAATATAACTAATTCAAAGGGTAATATTTGGGGATTGGGGCAAATAATCCTTTTGGCTGGCCTGAGCCATATTTAACGACCAGAATCCAGTATTATAGAGCTTTGGCTGGTCTAAGAAACCACCAATAACTTCAGTTTGCCACCTTGAATGACCAAAAAAGGAAAAATCCAGTTTGATTTGAGACCTCCCATGAAATAAATGCACACTGAATTTGATCTGGTGTGACTTCAGTATGGATGGAACTGGTTTGAAGAGGGAGCCACTTTCTATAGTGTGTACTAAATAGTCTTTTATCATATGCTTTTATCTAAAGCATCTTGTGTATTTAATACAGAGACAAACCCTTTGGAGCCACTAAGGGTTAGGGATCAAGTGCACAATGGATATAATCGTTCACATGCGCAAACCAGTTAATTCGAATGACCAGCTCTATGCTTAAACCATTATGCAACGTTATTCATACATTCAGTCTACATGTGTTGCCCTGTGTTGAAATAGGAAGGATTAAACTCTTAGTGTAACATATGGGCTGGTTAAGCCTATGCTAATTGGAGCTCAAATTATTGCTCTGACAAATGTATCATTGGATAAATGCAGTGTGTTTGATTTTGTTAACCCACAAACAGTAAACGTTAAATGTTGGCTAAGCATAACTTGAACTGTTACATATCAAAATGTTATTCTCAAATTGTTAGTGGAACGTTTTAAAAGTTACACAATGTAAAATGTGTTTGAATATTGTTCTTATAACCAAGCAATAATGTCAATACAACAACTAAAAATGGACATTTTGAATGTTCTTAAATATTAACGTTATTGTTACTTGCACATGCAGTGACCCCTGCGCTAACCCTTTCAATCCACACTGCTATCCAGTTTCCCTGAGATAGAGTGGCTCTCCTGGCAAGTGTTTAACCTGTGTACTGCACCTTTAATAATAGCATTTTATGCTAATACTTTCCTTTTGTGTTGCATCAACTGCACAAACACCATGAAATCACATAACGTTTTATAATAATCTTGAACTGTCTGTCTTGCATGCAAATTTTCTGTAATCATGGATCAGTATGATGACAGTAGTGGATGTTTGCATTGTGCCGCTCATCTGTTTGTACAACTTTAGCCATATATCACATGTTGCTTTGCTAAAGGGGGAAGTAGATAGATGACAGGTCACTTTCTTTACTTCTACATTTGGGTCCCGCATGTGTGGCTTTGGCGTACAGAGTCTTCTTTAAAATGGTAAATGGGTTATTTTTTTGAATATCTTTGGGTATTGAAGTTTGTATCTGTGTGGTTTTGTTTACAATGCTGAGGAAGCCGGAGGGTTTCAGTTATTGTTAAAATCAGATCGTTGGATCAAAGTGTATTGATCTTTCTGTTGAACGGTATAACTTTCGACATTCTCATGTGCAATTTTGAGCTAAAGGAATTTACTTGTGTGCTGTGTGAAATTTGATTTATTCAAACCAAATTTCAAGCGAAGTCTTTTGGCAGATGGTGTGGTTATACACAGAGGGAATGGTTAAACTTTAGCTTTTTAACTATTTAAACTATTTAAACTATTTTAATGAAGCGCTAGTTTATATCTGGTTAATTACTTTAAAAATTATTAATGGACACTTGCTAAGTTGTATGACATGAGCTTGTGTGTATATAACCAAAATTGTGAAATGTATCACGAGTCTTCGGTTGGAAGTATCATTTTTTTTTTTCATTTGTCGTCCCTGTGCAGGAATCGAAGAACGAGCTGCGTCCACGTCTGTGTCATATGAAGAAAGGTGCCACGGGGTACGGCTTTAATCTGCACACAGACAAGTCCAAACCCGGCCAGTACATCAGGGCGGTGGATGAAGACTCACCAGCGGAGAAATCTGGACTTCGACCCCAAGACAAAATAGTGCAGGTGCAATAAATGTTCTAATCAGTAAAATACACAAGTTTGTGTGTGTGTGTGTGAGAGAGAGAGA
>JBAJNP010002261.1:0-50102 GCA_036877545.1 Yasuhikotakia modesta
TGTTTGTTGTGCCTCCTGTAGGAATGAGAAACAGTATGTGGAGAAGTACTGGAAGGAGGTTCGGGTTGGAGATTTCATTCGCCTCCGCTGCAATGAGATTTTGCCTGCGGATGTTCTGCTGCTCAGCTCCAGTGACCCGGACCGCCTGTGTCACATCGAGACCGCCACACTGGACGGAGAGACCAACCTTAAACAGAGGCAGGTGGTGCGAAGCTTCATCGATTTGGTGAGTCTTCGGAACTTTGGAGTATTTGCTGTGAAAGTCCATGAGTTGGGTAAAGAACTACTATTAGTTAGAACTTCAACTAGTTTTAACTAGAGAGGCTAAACTAAATGTTTTTCATGCAACAACTTGCTGCTGAACACACTTAGTGTGATACATAGTTAAAGAAACCAACCAGCTAGTCACGACTATTTCCATAAACGTTTGTCGTTTGAATCATATTGGGTCATAATACAGGTGATGATGTCACATACCTGGGGGGGATTAATATTGTCTACCATTTAATCAGTTTAGGATTGAATTCCTGTCAGATTGTTGCTGTAGGGAAACAGATTCGCTGAAGTATGCTGGTAATGACGAAACTCACGACTGTAGTTGACTAACAATGCTTTTGGGAAACACGCTCCAGAACTGTTAGACTGATGATGTTGCTTTTCACGTGTGTGTTCAGCTGGTTTGTGTTTGCCCATTGAGACAACTTTGAGTCATTTCACACCAGTTGTAAAAGTCAAATATTCATTTGCCTCAGTTCTGCTTACTCTGTGCTTCTCGTGTTTGACAACAAACTTGAATTTAAAGGCACAGTTTTACCAAAAATTTGAATTTTGTGTATTTAATTGGTTTTTCACTTCACAAGAGCATGTTTTAAACTGTTAAAAAGAAAAATGTTCACACTGCTTATTTCTATGATGAAAGTAGACAGTGGACAGTGGTCAGTGTTTATCAAACTCCACACCATCAAAACAGCAGAACAGAAACAGTTTAACATTTATATTACTATTACTAAAATAATACTTGTAGATTACGGTTATATTTTAGATCTTGTCAAATCATATGATTGCTTTTTGTGTAGAACTGACCTATTATCTTGAATAGGTGATATGTGTTTTCAGTTTGGCATGAAGTGTTGCATGAGTTGGTTCTGTTCACTTGAAATTGTGTGCATGGCAAATTACATAAATCAGACATGGCAACGTGTTGTTGTTTTTTTTGCAGGACTGTGAGTTTGACCCCCTAAAATACAACAGCATTATTGAATGCGAGAAACCCAACAATGACCTTAACAGATTTCGGGGATACATGTAAGTCCAATAATTCATTTTTGGGTATTTGTTTGCATTAACCTGCTTAACGTCTATCTATTTATTGGAAGGGAAGTTTGAATGTTTTGCTAAGAGTTTTTGCAACCTAAAGCAACTACATTTTGACCAGTAAGTCATCTTGAATGTTATCAATAAAGCTGATATTAATGACATGTTAGAAACTGTAGCTGAGAAGATAGACTTGTATTGGGTAGCTCAACTGGTTGAGCATAATGCTAGCAACGGCAAGGTCAGGGGTTTGATTCAGAGGGAATATGCATTCTGATCAAATGTATAGCTTGTGTCGCTTTGGATAAAGCATCTGCCAAGTGCACTAATGCAGTTTTGCAACATAAATTACACACAGTAGTCTAGCCTGAGCTTAGCCCAGTCGGGTCTCTGTAAGTTTGAAATATAACTCCTGTTTTTGATGAAAACCTGCTGCACGTGGTAATGACAGTAGGGCCAGTGAGTCAGCTGACACAAACCAGAATAATTATGACATTTATTCCCCGGGTGATAGAGAACAGATGCTTCTGGTGTGCTGCCAGTGTGGTTTTTTTGTCCAGTTAACACAAAGTGGCTTACAGGAGCGAAAGGGAGAACATAATGCGTGATGAGGGCCAGGGACTGTGTCTTGTTGAAGCAGCAGCTTGTTGCATTAAGATATTGTCCCAGCTGGTAAATGTGTATAGTGAAAGCTATCAAAGAGGAACTCTCTTGCAGTGGCTCTGAGGTAATCTAACTGACAAACAGACAGAGTTCAGCAGGGAATAGTCTTGGTGTTTGAGTGAAGTGAAGCTGCGTGTTCCTGTAGCTTAACTGGTAAAACATTGTGTTTGCAGCTCATCAGATGTGGGTTCGATTCCCAGACACACTGATAAATTATATAACTTTAATTGTCTTTGCATTAAGGTTACTTATGTCTGTTAACGCGATAAGTAAATATGGCTAATTAAATGCTCTTTTTGATATCCTATGAAAGTTTTATTAAGATTTGATAGTTATTTTAGCATTATTTCACACTGTGTATTTCTGACGATTCGTAAGAAGCTGCCAACAATTTCATGTGAAGCTTTAATAATTTAATGTAAGTTAAGCAACGTTGTTTGCTCAGGACATTTTAATTGTTGCTTTTCAATTGGATACACTTCATTAAATGAAATATTCAAGTTGTTTTTCAAACCCCCACCAAAACCTGACACAATTTAAGCCTGATAAAGAATCCATAGTTCTTGGGGCCGTATCAGATCACTGGAGTAGGAAGAGTTCAGCGAAACCCACGAACAGCTATTTAACCAACACATCTAATCCTCAATTTAGCTCTGAAATTAGAGTTTGCATTAAAAGCTTACTGAGCTTACGTCAGGTATTTAACATTCACCGCTCATTCCATCAGAGTTCAATTTGCATTCTCCTCCTTTCTTATGAGGAAATTTAGCCCAGAGGCCTTTGAAATTCCCTGGTGTTCCAGTCACATTCCGCCCTCAGATCTGAGGTCTTGTTGAATTTAAGATTTCATCATTCCCTCACCAACCTCATTTACCCTGAGAATCTTTGCTGTACAGTTATTTTATGACAACACTTTGGGGTTTTACCAAAAGTGCTGCATTGACTGAATGATAGATGAGCTAGCCTCAGGGCTTTACCTGTACAGAGCTGTTTTAGTGAGGTCCTGGCTTCACTATTGATTTTGTGCTGAGAAAGAGGGGCCCTGAGGGAAACCCTGTGAACTGTCAACTGCGATGGATTGATGTGGTCAACGACAAGGGACGCTAGAGTTTCGTTTGATCTCCCTGAGCTGTATTTGTGACATGATCTTAAGAGCTGGAATTGTTAGCTTTCATCACGATTCTAATGTAGGTCAGGCAAATGTGGACAGAGAATTCAGATTGAAACCAGATTATGTCTAGTCCTGATAGATTTGTTGAATTAGAAGTTTGATGAATGAGGTTGCGTTGTGTGTATGACAGAATCCATCGCAATGGGAGGAGAGATGGACTGTACAAAGACAATCTTTTGCTCAGGGGCTGCACCATTCGAAACACAGAGGAGGCTGTGGGAATCGTTATCTATGCAGGTATGCCGCTCTCGTTCCAACCCTGGGTTAGGGTTCCAATATTGGTTCTCAGAAAAATAACACTGGAACTGAATTATCATCATAGCATTTGTTTGTTAAATGTAGGATTTTAGGCTCTCCTGTAGCTCCACTTCAAGGTCATGGGTTTGGTTCCTAAGAAATGTGCACACTGATAAAATCTTAAGCCAATTTAGATAAGTGTCTGCCAGATGCATAAATCAAGCTGTAAATTTGCATTATTGCTTTAATTCTGAGTGTTCTGACTTCTGATTTTCAGGTCACGAGACAAAAGCAATGTTGAACAACAACGGCCCTCGTTATAAACGCAGCAAACTGGAGCGGCAGATGAACGTTGACGTGTTCTGGTGTGTCATTATACTGCTGGTCATGTGCCTCTTTTCAGCCATTGGTACGTATTTATTGGTTAGGTGTCAGGTAATTTTTTTTCTGCGCTTATGCAAGTAAACTGGAGATATTATTTTTTAAATCTGTTCATTTCAAGAACTGGTTCGTTTTAATAACAGCAATCGCTATAAAATGACTTCAGTCATTACACACAACTGGAACAGTGAAAATTAATTTAAGATGTGTGGTGCAGTATTGAACTTTATTTAATACACTTATGCTTGAGTGTTTTTTCCATCGTGCTTTATGGGTTTGTGTCTTCTGAGGAAGCTGTGGTTTAATACTTTTGGTTTTCACACTTCTTAAACCTCTTCAGTGTGTTTAAAATTACGTGCTTTATATAGTAAAGTGGATGCCTCTGAAATATTTCTAGGTCATGGCTTGTGGATGTATCAGTACGGAGATAAGAGACCCGTCTTTGACGTCCTGAGCCCAGAAGAAACAGTTTTATCTCCAGTGGTCTCAGCCGTTTATCTCTTCCTGACTATGATTATAGTTTTCCAGGTGAAACAAGTGTGAACTGAATTTTGTGTTGTGTTTCTGAGATTAACATTGATGTAAATTTCCACATTTTATAGTCTTAATTCACATCTGTATGTATTAATGTGTATTAATGACCCTACATAAATGTACAACAAACCTCTCTCTCTATTTCTCCAGGGCCTAATCCCAATCTCACTCTTCGTTTCCATTGAAATAGTAAAAATATGCCAGGTCTACTTTATCCATCAGGATGCAGAGTTATATGATGAGGAGACAGACTGTCACCTACAGTGCAGAGCTCTGAACATCACTGAGGATCTAGGACAAATGCAGTACATCTTCTCTGATAAAACTGGCACACTCACAGAAAACAAGATGGTGTTTCGGCGTTGTACTGTGGCAGGGGTGGAGTACTCGCATGATGCTAACGGTTAGGATTCCTAATACCTTTGGTACCAACCCAAAGCTGTTGTAGTTCTGTGCTGTCTTAAATCTCTGTAAGTGATTAGTATGTTGTGAAAATATTTTTAATAGCATTTCATAACTCAACTGGTAGAGCATGATATTAGCAAAGCCAAGAATATGGGTTTGCCTAAATGAAGGACTTAAGAGGTCTACAGACCTGCAGAGATGAGCTCCAACTTAACCACCACAACTGCTTAGATGTTCCTAGCAGTCCCAAAGACCTTGTTTAGCTTTCTTAGGTGCGATGAATTTAGTTAGAACTAAACACTGCAGGTCTGTGGAAATCTTTGTAGATCTCTAAAGTAAAGTAAAGGGTCTATATATCCAGCTGTACACCTAAATCTTTAACCCTAACTGAGTGTCTCTCCCACAGCGAGGAGACTTGCTATGTACCAGGAGGTGGATTCAGAAGAAGAGGACTGTACATCTCATGGTGGAACTCTTCCACGGAGAGACAGTGTCGCCAGTCATCAGAGTGGAAAAGTGGTGTTACGATCACAGAGCACTAAGTCTCACCGTCGTACAGGAAGCCGAGCTGAAGCTAAGCGGGCCAGCATTCTGTCCAAGCACACCGCCTTCAGCAGTCCAATGGTTTGTAGCAGCTTTGCTATGTTGCGTCATGTGCTAGGCTACCATACTAAACTGTTTATGTGGCTCAGCCATTCCATTTAAGGTCTGTTTACTGTTTTGATGTTGTTTCAACCATAATCTTTGATGCATAAAAGGAACTTTTGGAGAACCTTGTCTTCACAACCACAAGTTCATGGTGACCCTGTCTGTTAAGCTCGAAAAAGTCTTGGGGTCATTTAATAGCCTTGAGGAACTGGTTCAAATGTAAGACTTTACATTTTCTAACACTTTCTAAAACAACAGGGTTGTGCAGTGACAAGATTCTCCAGATATGTTCTTGGGTTGAAACAACATGAGGGTGAGAAGATTGTTTTCCGTTTTCTGTGTTAAACGTCTTTCTTTGGTCTGACAGGAGAAAGACATCACCCCAGATCCTCAGCTAATGGATAAAGTCAACGAGTGCAGCAGTCAGATGGAGTTCATGCGCTTCCACAGTCAGTCCATAAAGCAGATCCCACCTGACCTGTGTGATGTCTTTGACTTCTTTATCGCCCTCACTATCTGCAACACTGTGGTTGTGTCCTCACCCAATCAGCCCAGACAGAAGGTCAGTAACCTAAGAATTAGTTGGAATCGAGCTGTACTCAACAACAGCAGTGATTAGTTAGTCATGCTTGCCAAAAGTGTTAAAAACAAACCACATGTGAATGAAATAGTTCGACAGACAAGTAAAGCTGAATTATTCACCAATTGGCCGGTGCCATTTTTGGAACCGTGGCATAGGACGTGGCTTAAATCCAGTTGTATGAATGGTTGTCTGACCCTTGTTGGTGCTTAATTCATATCAGAGACAAACCTTCTAAAGAAAAACATCCCTCACGTGTCTCCCAAAACTTTTACTTCAGTGGAAATTTATCATCAGATGTTTCTAGAATAACCAAATGATTTTTTCCCCTCCCGAATTCCATGTGGCGACACGTGGAATGTTCTCGGCATACAGCCACCAAAATAAAAAAAAAGTAAAAATAAAATCAGTCTTACTTTATTCGTTTATTCGTTTGTTGCTCTTCTGAACCGTTCTGTGTTTATTATACATTATATTGTGTAAAATGTTTCTTTCATTTATGAAATAATTTCAAAACAAGTCACAAAAGTTTTTTGGATATTGAGGGCAAACTGGGCCATTAGCAAAAAGTGGAATACTTTTAAGAATTTGTTTTCAGGATTTTTCTTGTGACCCTCAAGGTTCGTCGCTACGAGCTGAAGTCTCCAGTGAAGACCATAGAGGACTTCATCAAGCGCTTCACTCCAAGTCGTCTGACCTCTGGCTCCAACAGCAGCAGCTCCTCCAGCTTAGCCACCAACCGCTCTTCTTCCCACAAAGTTGGCTCCAGCATGCTCTCCTCCCCCTCAGCCGAGAGCACGCTCACCAAGCTGAACGAGGAGAAGCCACCATATCATGACCTTCAACATGCCTTCAGCCCCGTCCCACCCAACTATGATAAATCAAAGACTTTGGCCCAAGATGAATGCGAGCTCAGATATGAGGCGGAGTCGCCGGATGAGGCCGCGCTCGTTTATGCGGCGCGGGCATACAAGTGCGCTCTCGTTGGACGTTTGCCCGATCAGGTGACTGTGGAGCTTCCTCACCTGGGCAAGCTAAGCTTTGAGCTGCTGCACACGCTGGGGTTCGACTCCACAAGAAAGAGAATGTCGGTGGTTGTCCGACACCCCCTGACTGAGCAAATTACGGTGTACACCAAGGGTGCTGATTCGGTCATCATGGATTTAATCAGACCGGTTACAGGTACGATTACAGTTATAATTACACTTAGGTCCGTTTCTTTATCAGCTGGAATTAGAATGATGTTGAAATCAGAGCCATGGCACAATGGTTGTGCACATGTTTAAAGGAAAGCAGGTTTGATTCTGGCATGTCATGTTTCAGTGGCTCTCACTGTGTCCCCTCACTTCCTGATCATTCTGAACTGTCTTGTTTCTGTTAAGTTAAAATAAAATAAGGTTGCAGCCCAATCCTAAAAAAAATTACAAACGTGAAAGCATCAGTTTTTTTGGCCATTTCATGACCATGACTTAAAGGGTACACTGTCATTTTTAATTTCATGTTTAAGTTCAAAATTATAGTTTTGGTTTATCAGTCCTTTTTTTCTGCATTTGTAATTTAGATGAACTGCCTTGCATGCTATCAGATCTTCTTTGATCTACTTGGAAAAATTAATCAAATAGTTTGTACTTTATGTTCGGTATTTACTGTTCTCTAAAACACTTGTTGATCATACTAAAGTCTTAATGAGGTCTGTTTTTCTTTTCCATGCCACAGTTAGGCCCCACATGAGACCTATTCCAGTAGAATTAATGACTAATGGCTCATTGCCAAGTGAACAAGAGTCATCCGAAGTCATCGGAATAAAAAAACTCTATGATGACCAGTAAAATAAAAAAATGTGAAACATCAGCCGTCTAGAGCACAACTACAAGAATAAGATGCGATTTTTGTCAGGAACAGTCTGGATTTTTTATATCTGTTACAGTAATTATTGTACCCTTTAGACTTTGGTAGCTATTGACCTATCATGAGGAAAAAACATTGATATTCATCAAACATTTATTCATATTTCCACAGCCTTGTTTCCTGTGCTTGAGGCAATATTTCCCCTTCCTCTAAACATCTGCTGGTCGGGTTCCAGATTGTTCTTGGTTCTTGATGTCAGCAGAGGTTTCAGCCGTAATAAAGTATCTTAATGGCATAGGTGGACTGGCTTGTTAGTATTCAAGGCACGATAAGAGGCACAGTGGCTGTTTTCTCTAATGCTGTGTACATAAATGACTGAACCAAAGTGCTGCTTGCACAGATTTGCTCTTCACATCTAAATGTCATGACAACAGATATCCATCAATGTTTTTTTCTGGTTTATAGACGTGGAGGAAGGAGCAGAATAGATGTGAATGTAGAGTTTTCTTGTAGTTACAAGGTTTTAAAGAAATGTTTCTGGTTATCAGGTTGTGATTTGTGTAATTTGGTTGTAATTCCTTAGTTTTTCAAAGTTAATAAGTTGAATTTACAGAAAAGCAATAGATGTATATGGGGCAAGATATTCTGGAGGATTTAAAAGTAAAAATGTAGTTGTTATATTTTCTTACAGTACTCCACCACATGCTACAAATGTTTTCAGTTTAACTTGTATTGAACCCATAACATTATTGGATGAAATTCCATCATATGATATACAGTCCAAAGAAGCTGGGCTGGTAAAACTTTACTGTAATATTTTAATGTTAAGCACTGAAAAGTTACAGCAAGCAGGAGATGGAAGCCCTGCTGCTTCCATAAGATTGGCATGTTTATTTAAAGCCAAGATAATTTTGATCAAGGGATGTTTGTAATAAAATGTTTCATAATTTAATCATCTTGTAAATCAGAAGAAGGTCCATCGTGTTGCTCTTGCGTCCCTGTTGAGGCTTTTCCTTTGAGAGACATTGTCTCGCTGTTTGTCCCTTTAAGCCATCAAACTGTCAACAGATTCATTATAATATATTCTGCTGTTTGGCTGCTTAAATGCCAGTCCTTTGTGTTATTAGCCTGGGATAAAGATTTTAAGATATGCTGATGTTGTAGTTTAAAAGTTGTGTCTTATAGTTGCACAGAACAGTATTTATAGCACCTTAGTTGGTAGTTAAAGTTTGTTAAATTGTGTTAGTTAAATTTCTGCACCAGTATGTCCAGTAAACAGAACTGAAAAAATGATTGTTTTCAAACTGGTTTTCTAAACGTGCCTCCTGTCAGCCAAACTGATAGCCCCGCCTCTCTCAGCCCATTGGATGAGCCACTGTTGCTTTTATGCCTATAGTTGCCTCCGCATATTAAGCTGAGATAGAAGAAAGTATTCATAAGGAAAATTACACACTCCCACTCTAGTGATGTCAGTTCAAGTGTCATTTCCTCTTTCTGCCATGTGTGCAGTTGACAGCCCAGAAATATGTTTAGAAACCCTGGATTTATTAGCGTCTGGCTTTTGCTGGGGTATGTTAGCAAAAAAGAGAAGTGGACGCCTACACGGTGCAAATGAGCACCCAGACTGTGGACTGTTCATGCACATAGCTCTGTGTATTTTCCTGCACTGTTTGCCACCTCTGGGCGTGGACCTCCAATTACCACAGCAGACCCACTGAAGGTACAATAGCCCTTTTCAGCAGCAGTGGGAAGTTCATCTGATGACACAATGCACAAAATCAGACACAGCTTTCAAATCTCTGGCCATTAAGTTATGACATAATGCTGCCTTCACCAGACAGCCATAAAGATCTGGAAAAACAAACATGGGCAGCACATGTCTCTCCGGTCGTTATGTAATGTGGTAAAAGATGAGAAACAAGAATGTTCCCAAAAAGTCAATCACTGAAGCTGGAAGGGATTTCCATTCTTTAAGTTTTGCTCTGGCAGTTGTTTCATTTTTCAGTATTATGAAACTGAAACTCTCTCTGGTTAAATTCTTTGGCTAGAGCTGTAGTTAAGCAATGTTTTTAATGCCAAAATATTTCTTGTAATTCTGTTTAAAGCTGCCTCTCTACCGTTATCTCTGTTTGAAACATAACATTGCAGGTTTTTTTTAGTTTGAAAGTGAAAGTGACATGTTTGTCAGTTACGGTTGCCCATAACCGAAATGTGATCTCTGCATTTAACCCATCCATGTGAGGAGTGAACACGCACTGCAAGTCGTGAACACACACACACCCGGAGCAGTCGGTAGCTATCCCTGCAGCGTCCGGGGAGCAATCGGGGGTTAGGTGCCTTGCTCAAGGGCACTTCAGTTGCTATCTGCCGGTGCTGGAATCGAACCAGCGTGTCATTGAGTAGCATATGTATGACAAATACATACTTATAATACATAAACAGTGTTAATAAGCTACTTGTGGTACATGTTATCCTCAAATAATGCTGCTTATACAGGCTTTGATACCTTTTTTTTACCTGAAAAATCCAACATAAGGCATGGGAGTCAGAAGTCTCTGGGTGAGCAGGTCCAGTCGTCCCACAGTTGCAGTAAAAGGTGGCGATGAATCAGTTGGTGAAAATGTGAGGTTTTGGCACCATCGCCCCCTCGTCTTGGCTGATGGTCGCCCATGTTGGAACGTGATCCTCCCAAACAGTTTGTTCTGCTCGTCTTGCCAGGAAGCAATAACACGAGCAGTGAACTTCAAAATACTCTGTGGTCAGATTATCCAGTCAACCTGTCACACATTCAGCCATCTTTATTCAGTCTAATGGCCTTGTGGAGGGCGCCAAGTGTTTGTTTATTAATTCTTACCATAAGTGCATAAGTTTACCAAAATGTTAGAATGTTCTAATGAAATGTCTTTTATCTTACAGATGATGTCAAAGGAAAACGACAAAGGAAGGTCTTGTATAAAACTCAAAACTACTTAAATCTCTATGCTGCAGATGGGCTCAGAACACTCTGTATTGCCAAAAAGGTAACTGAGGAACTGATTCTCAGTACTAATTAATTATGTTTTTTCGTGACTCAGCCTCAACCTCTCTCTCTCTCTCTCTTTCTCTCTCTCTCTCTCTCACTTTCACTCACTCTGACGCCACCGTATCCCCCTTTCTATATATTTAAAGTGCAAGATTTATTACCACTGTTGCTATATAGTCACCTTAACAGACGGGAAACTTTAAACAGCTTGGGTATGTTTTTTCACGCAGTTAGGTGTGAATTTGTATGTAATTGTAGCTGCTTGAAGTTCTACAAGTGTTTTATTGTGGAACTGGATGTTTCTTTTTTTTTTGCTTATTTTTCAAGTTTGTCTTTTGTGAACCAGCACAAAAAAAAACTCATTTCTGCATAAGTCTCCCCACACTACCAAAAAACGTTGTGAAGCCCTACCACCATAATTATATCCATCATTGTTGTTGCCAAATGTTAAATAATGAGAAAAACATTTACAATTTCTACCTTTATTTATTTAGCAGATGCTTTTGCCTAAAGCTATTTGGACAATGAGGAAAAACAAGCAGTTTATCATAAAACGGCCAACAATATTAACAAAGCAAAAAGTTGCATTTAAAGTTTTGTTGAAAACATGACTGAACTTTCTTGTTGAGTAACAAAAACAATTTTATTGGGGAATGATAAAACTAAACGCTAAAAACTGTTGTGTTTTGTTTACTAATAAAAAGTTACACTGTTTAATGAAACTGAATAAAGTTGTTGGCACACATTGTTCTGTTATTTCTGTAAAAGCTCTCTGTTTGTAAATGTACATGAACAATTTTCATGTAATGATAGTTTTGCACCAAATACACACATTTAAGTTGAAAATCTCCCCCTACAGCATTCGATTGTGGCACGTTTATTGAACTCTTTATTTCTTGCATAGCAGATTTGAATAAGTGGCAAAAAAAATCACAAGCTGTTTAAAGTTTTTTGTTTTTTCAAATAATGACTCTTTCTTGGTTGTAACGGTGTGTGGAGGCATGTTCAGTGTTACGACTGTTTTGTTTGGTGTGTTTTTGGTCCAGGTGCTCAGTAAGGATGAGTATGCCAGTTGGCTACAGCACCACCTGGAGGCTGAGACAGCCATACAGGGAAGAGAGGAGCTGCTTTTTGAGTCTGCGCTACGACTAGAGACCAACCTCCACCTTCTAGGTAACAACAGTCTCTAAATGGATTCTTAGGCCATCAGAAAACCTGCTTTTACAGCTATTTAAAATATTTACCTCACATTAACAGTAAAGAGCTGGTTTCTAGGGGTGGGTTGTGGCCTACTGGTTAGAGAGTCAAGCTTGTAACCAAAAACCAAATACTGGCAGGAAACAACTAACCTACCACAGTGGGCCCCTCTCTGGGCTCTGCGGCACCGCCCACCTTTTCTGGTGTGTGTTCATGGTTTGCAACTTTTGCACGGTTTGCACAACTTACTACTCCAGCGTGTGCGCTAACTAGATTAAGACTAGATTAAATGCCGTTAAACTCTACGCATGGGTCGCTTCACTTTGCCAGCTTTTTAAAAAGTCAAATCAGGTCACAGGTGATTATACAAGGCGTAAATTTGTATACAATATACTTTTTGGCAAAGCAAACTCTGAAAGACACCCTAGAGCTCTGGCCGATGTTTTGCGAGCTTAGCGTCATTGGCACGCTTTATTTCCTGTTGTATATTATGTATGCATTAAATCCCTGTGTCTGTCACAATAGGAGCAACAGGCATTGAGGACAGACTTCAGGATGGGGTCCCTGAGACCATCGCCTCTCTGAGGAAGGCGGGCCTTCAGATCTGGGTGCTGACTGGAGATAAACAGGAGACTGCCATCAACATTGCCTACGCCTGCAAACTGCTGGACCCAGAGGAGGAGATCATCACTCTTAATGCTGACTCACAGGTAATACCCATCATGCACTGCTTCAGACTACATGCTGACTGATGGCAGTTTAATGATAATTAAAACGTTGCATTTTATAATTGGCTGTTTATGCAATTATGAGCACTTGAGCCGCGAGTCAGGGGATAATTATTATTATGATTTCTTCTGTTATGGAACTTTTTACAAAAAGTGTGAAATATTATTTAGTTGTGTATACTGGGATGCCTCTAAAATGATCCTTATTAAAACAAAATATGTTTGTTTTTATTTTAATTTTCTCAATTTATCAGACTTTGGGAGGTAATTTGTGGTGATCTGTAAATTAGAAATAGCAGAAGAAAGCAGGAAAACAGGAAAAACCTGCACACAAAATATCGAACTATGTTTGACTTCAAAGTGTTCAGCTCACCCATGTCTGGTACGTCTGGCATGCTAAAGTGAGAATTAAATTACCGTTTTATCTCTTCCTGTCTGAGCTACAGGAGTTTTATTTTACCAACACCTTTGCTCATGTTCTCGCTGTTGTTTTTGTTGTCACGTTGTAACTGTAATCATTCTAACTCCAATTTCCATTATTTGATTAGAATAAAGTTTGTTGTGGAACTTCAGAATCACTGTAACACACGTTTGAAATGATTCATTGACACGCGGTTCTAAACAGTTGATTTGTGGAAGTCTGTCAGACTTTCCATCACTACAGGGAACGGAGAACCTTGTTTCATATACGTGTTATTAAAATAATGGAAACCTCTCTCAGACTGGCATCTTTCATTGAGGACTTTAAAGAAACCGGCTTGCTCCTGCCTGCGGCTAGAGTTCTGAAAAAGTTTAATATCGGTGCTCACAAGGGAAGAAAATCAAGGCCGAAAGCCAGTTTATAATTCCTTTTTATCTCAGGAGTAGTTTATATTTGATCTTGTTTTTAATTATTCATTGACTAATGTGATTATTTTTCTTGTTTTGCTTTTTGCTACGAGGAATGACAGAATGTATGAAGGTATTGCCTATAAATTTTAGGCCTGATTGCCCCAAACAAACTGTAGCTTCAGTTTCTCTCATTCAGCTGTTGAGTTTTGCTCCATTACTCCTGTACCTCATACATACCAAACTCTGTCTGTTCTCCCCTGCATGACATTGTCCACTGTTAGACTGTAGATGTTTACCACCTGAATGAACGCTTATGTTTCACAGTTTATTCCTATTTTTAGTAAGAATATGTGAAACATCTGCAGAACATTTGTTTTTTAAAAAGGCAAAAAAGCTGAGAATTTACAGGGAATACAACAGTACAAAAAATGTTGTTGTACAACAACAGTTCATGGTGGCCCAGTGATGCAAAACTCCAAAAGGACAAATAAACAAAAAGCAGTCCATCAATTTACCATGTGAAATTTTTCTGTAAGGAAAGGATTAAAATCTAGCCTGCTTTGTTGAAAGAACTCAAGAGATGGCTTGTTTAGCATTTTATTATCCTTGGTGTGTTGCTAGATATGAGCTTCAATTAAGGGAAATATTATCAAGGAATAACAACTACAATTTCTTTATTTTGCAGAAAACTATCATATGACAGTGTAAGTCTCGGTCACTATGAACTTTTATTGTGTGGCACAGACTGCATAATGAAAACTCTGCTGTTGTGTTCCACTGTGAAAATGCGAAACAGCTTATGGGTTTGGCCACCGTGAGGGATGAGGAAATAAAGACAATTTTAATTTCTGGCTAACATGCATTAAACAACACAAAGGAAAAGAATTGCCTCAGAGGAATGTCTTAATCATTGACTAGCTGTATTAGTCATAACACGTCTAGTAATTTGATGCACTGTGAACTTGTGTGTGTTATATAATGTGACTTTACTGTAATTGTGGTCAGTGTTAGCGAAGGATTGAGTTGCAGCGTTTCTGTGAGTCATTCGCATTGACTCATGGTTACCCGTTTGCCAGATGTTGTCAATCCACGTGAGACATTCACCATGTCCCTTCATGACCTTTCTGCCGGTTTGTGTTTCTGCATGTGAATGTACCAGGAGGCCTGTGCTGTGCTGCTTGAGAACAGCCTGCATTACATCCAGACCAAGTATCTTTGCAACCCCCCACCAGAGGTCCACTTCTCTCCGGTCTGTTCTCCGGCTTCCTCTGCCCACCCCAGCCCCTTCCTGGTGCACAGACTTGGGCTGGTGATCGACGGGCGGACTCTGGCCTACGCTCTGGATAAGAGTTTGGAGGACAAGTTCCTGGCGGTGGCTCGTAGCTGCAGGTCCGTCCTGTGCTGCCGCTCGACACCGCTGCAGAAGAGCATGGTGGTCAAACTGGTCCGTAACAAGCTGAAGGTCATGACACTGGCGATAGGTGAGTGCTACTGAATTTGACTAGTTGGAAGGTAAATTTGAGACCATATTTCTTAATTACCACCATGAAAAATTAGGTAACACTTTGTCACATGTACATTGCTTAATGGTACAATCGTAGAACATTGAGTTGGCAGTACAAAGGTCATGGGTTCGATTCCAGGGAACACACACATTAATAAAATGTGTATCTTAAATGTGTCACTTTTGATAAAAGCTTGTAAATGTGCTTGTAAAAAGTTGTACATGTACTTACTGTGGTAAGAACAGCAAATTATGCAAATTAATTATGCATCATTTGTGCAAATAATTGTGCAACTAGCCTTAACCGTATAGTAAATGTAGTAAAGAAGCATGTTGTTAATTCATATTAATCCATTCTTAAATGTTACACTGTAGCAGGAAAATAAGCAGGTTTATTTCTAAAGCATTTCTAAAGCAGGTTTATTTGTGTAGCTAATGTCTGTGTTGCTAATTTGCTTTTGCTGAACGATGGCGAGTCCTTCAAAGTCCAATCTGCAGCAATGGGCCCTTAGTGGCTGTAAACATCAAGTGCAGACTAAGACAACAGCCACAAATAAACCCTCCCTGTATTGTGCAGAGCTCATGCTAGTGGCTGTGTTTCAGCGATGAATGATTGTATCATCATAAAAAGGCTAAAACGGGCAGAGTGGAAGTTCTTTTTTTTGTTGCTGTAGTTGTTTCTCATACTTTTTTTGCTTGGCAAGTTGAATTTGGAGATTAATGGTCCCTGGTGTTGCGGAGTAAACATTTCAGTGATGACTGGACAACACGTGTCTGTCCTCTCCCAGCACAGAATGCCACATTTACAAGCCTACGCAGCACTCTGGCTAATTACCCAGATGGCTTTAGGGGGAAAAAAGCGAGAGCGGAGGGGAGCGAAAGATGGAGGGGAGAGAGAAAGGGAAAAAGGGAAAGAAAGAAGAAAAAATTCAAGGTGCATCAGGACTTAGCCACCTGCCTGTGAAGAGAGGAAATAGAAACGTTTGGTTACCTCAAGTCACCCTCCTTTTTTCCCATAATAAAGGTTTGGTAACTCATTTCAGGCTCAAGGAAAAACAAAAGCAGCTTTTGTAACTCTAGCGCCATAATTTTGGAAGGGAAAGAGGGAGGGAGTGCTCAACTACCCTAGGCGGTGCTGTAAATAAGCTTTTCTACCACACAATCGACAGACTTCATTAAATAATGAATCTGAGGCTTGTCTCGTGCTGTACGGCTTCAGTGAACGGACATTTAGAGCAAACGGGCGAGAAACATTTGTAGCAGATGTTGTCAGTTCTCGTGCTAAATGTGTTTGCTTTGTCGTTGTACTCAAAATAAAGGTGGTCTTGTTGAATTTGGCTGTCATGTTTGTTTATTTCGGTTTGGACAAAAGCAACTGACGGTCTCAGTGGGCTGTTATACTTCAAAGGCTACTAGTTTATTATCTCAAAAGTGGGCTTTTGATGATAGCTCAGGGTCGAGTTAGCATTGTGCTCTCTTCCTCGGGCAACTGCAGATTACGTGATTTTTGAAACAACCTCTAGGCTGTTTTAAAGGTCCGAGCCAAACATCTTTGAATGCTTAGCATGTTGACTGAAGAACAGTCGGTCTCTCTCTGGTGTCACGTAGAAGATTTACAGTTCATAATCATTTTAATCTCATTATTGGTCACTGTGATTCTCTCACAGTTTTGTTTTTTTTACAAAATGGTGTTTCAGATGTTTGTAATGAAATATTTTAAAACACATTTGCTTGTACTCTGATATGTTTCTGAGTAATACAGCAAGCCACATACTGAAGTCTGATTAAAAAGTATAACATAAAAAGACAAAATGATGGCATATGTTTACAGACTCATTCCTCTGGTAAACCCAATGTGACTCCACTTGATACTTAGGTTCCCGTTTGAATATATTTTGTAGGTTGATGAAATACTGGTGTGTTAGAGGTGACACTGATGCAATGTCACAATGTTAATGCAGTGTCCTCTTACGGTGGAGTTCAGACACCACAGCTGGTTTTTGTTTGTAATTTATGTTGTTTGTTTCTGCCAACTGAGCACTTTACAGCTGATACAGGCTGACATTGTGCAAAAATGAACAAGAAGTAATCTCTCTCTCTCTCTTTCTCACATTCATTTATTTTAGGTGATGGGGCTAATGATGTCAGCATGATCCAGGTGGCTGATGTTGGGGTTGGGATCTCGGGGCAGGAAGGCATGCAGGTAAATGTTACAAACACAATACATGAAGGTTCAGTTTTATATGACATATATATATGTTTATATGTATTTTGGCTACTTTCTTGCCTCTCAGCTTAATGCAGAGACTGTTAGGAGTGGACCATTTATATGATTATTTCACTAAAGTGTTAACACTCTGGCCCTATCAAAACTGGTTATGTGACTAACCTGAATTTCAGCCAATAGCATCACTTTGTGGCAACACTTTTTTTTTTACCCATTTCAAGCTATTTTTTCTGTTTGGTTATACTATTGGTGTTAAAATGACACGCTTAACACTTTTAATAATAAGATGTGATGCTAAAACTGGTGTTAAGAGAGCAGGAGACATTCTGTTGCATTCTGGGTAAATCTAGCATGCATAAGTTTGTAATTTGGCCACAGTTTATAGCTCTTTTGCCATAGGTACAGAGTAAAAGAGAAATGAGCATTGCAAAGCAGGACTCCCAAGTTAATGTGCCAAGATACTGGATATGCATAATTCATATTTATGGAGTTTTTTTGGCCAAGATATGGAGACACACTGTACCCTGACAGTTGATAAATGAAACCTTACACAACTTTAACATTAAATTACCTCTATGGCTGGTACACTGACCCATGCCATTCTAAATGCCATTTAACCCCAGTGGAAACAGCCAATCTTTGTTTGGGTGAGGCACAACATATGGCTGCTTTAACAGTTCATTTATAAAGTGCCCTGCACTTGTTCTTCTCTGGTAATGGCTTTCAATGGCCAATGCCTAATGTGGGTTTCTCAGAACTCTCCTTTTGCCCCTCAAAACACCCTCCTGACCACATCAGCCCTGATCGCTGTGGCAAGCCTGAAAAATGATCATCTCTACGAGGTGAGAAGAGATACAGAAGCTACCTTGAGCTCATCTGTTTGACACTGTGTCCTGAGCGTCACGCAGATTAATTAATGCAGTGAAAATTCGAGGCAACACTGCTGCGTGCTGAGGTAGACCTCATCCGAGACCTCCTTGAGGTCAACGTTCAGTATTAAAAACCTTCCCCCGATAAGCATCGGTTTATGAGGCAGAGGTTCCAATCTGATTTTCTGTCCCTGCTGAATCTACAGCGCCACAGCAGAAGAAATTGTGATTTATATGAGGCGTGAGCTTCAATGTGACAAAATAATAGGACTGTGAACAAATAAAAATACGGCCAAACACAACATCTTTCAGCATGTCTGGTTTACCCAATTTACAATCAAATAATTTGTATCAGAGCTGTTACTAAATCTGATTCTTTTATTAAACTGCATGTTGTTACTTGCAAGGCTGATGGCATGGGGCTTGTGTACTTGATGTTTATGAAACAAATGGGAATTGACTGTTCAGGATATGTATCTGAGGGCCAGGTAGTGTGTGTGTGTGTGTGTGTGTGTGTGTGTGTGTGTGAGAGGGAGGCGTGGCTTTGGAAAACAGAGGGTGGAATCTTGCTGGTGTAAGTACCTATTGTGCCTTTATAAAACTATTTTTACAAAAATTGTTCGTTTATAAACAAACAGGGAAAGTTGCACAAACGAAACACCCATATTTTTTTAATAAACATGAGTCTTTGCTTTTATTTTGCTGCTTGATGTTGAGAGAGTGACAGCAGGAGTGGAGAAGATGGAGAAGGCGGCTGACGGTGGTGTCAGGCCACACGTAACTGATTAAAATCCCAACCACCATTAGAGGCGACACAGCCGTATCTGTCAAACTGATAGATGATATGTTAGCTGCCTGACGCATGCAGCTGTCACAAACGTGTCATAAAGAATAGATCCGTGATGGACGGGGATCGTTTTCAGCACAACCACCAGCTAGAGACACATTTCTTAATTCTTTTATGCAAAAATGTCCTCACTTTTTTTGTCAGTGAGTGTATTGTCACCAGGCTGATGTCTTCTAAATGTATGGTGACATCTTGCCACCATGTTTGCATGTCTGCTATGATGGATCTCAGGCCTGCGGGCAGATGATGGAAAGCCTCTGTTTGAATGTTTTTAAGCACTTTACCTCAGCGTGACAGCTTGTCACAAAATATGGAAGTATTTGTGCACACAATGTAGTCCCCTACCCAGACTCTGCCTGCAGTTTTCAATAACACACTGTCATGAAAAATAAAACATTTATCACTGCTAACACAGTATGCACTGCATTGGGTGTTTAAAGGTGTTTTTTATATATACATAAAATGTATCTTTATAATTTGCACAATTTAACCTTTTTTTTCTGTTGTTCCTTCTTTTTATAGGCAGTGATGGCCAGTGATTTTGCCCTACCGAGGTTTCGATACCTGCAGAAGCTTCTCTTGGTTCATGGTCATTGGTGTTACTCTCGCCTAGCCAACATGATCCTCTACTTCTTCTACAAAAATGCTGTGAGCCCCTGATTTCCTGTGTGTCATTATAAAGCATAGGCACCATTGTAACCAATTTTAATGATGCAAGCTGCGTGAAGCATTTAAAACCCAGTTTTTTCATAAGCTCTTTTATTAATGAAGATCTATTGGAGGTTTCTGGGAATATCTTACACCTAATAGAGATGCATTGTGGACCTTTGTTCTTCTTACCCTCTTGTCCTCTCTCGCTCCAGATGTTTGTTGCTCTCATCTTCTGGTACCAGTTCTACTGTGGGTTCTCCGGGTCAGCCATGGTGGACCAGTGGTATCTGATCTTCTTCAACCTGATGTTCTCTGCATTACCTCAGCTCGTCACTGGCACCCTGGACAAAGACGTGTCAGCAGAAACTCTACAGGAGCTTCCTCAACTCTACATGAATGGACAAAACTCTGAGGTACATTCCTCATTTATTTACATTTACACTTGTGGCAGATGCTCTTATCCATTGTGTCTTGCTAATAATTCCAAGATTATGTGTTGGATTCCAAGGAAACACACAAACCGTTCCCTTCAATATGCTGATATCCTTTTATCAGTATATGTGTTCCCTGGGAGTCAAGCCCATGACCTTGGTGTTGCTATTACCATCATCTGGGAACTTTGTTCCTCACCATTGATTGGATAAAACGCTTCTATGTCATCAACGCAGGGTGTAAAGGCTCTTATGATTGGACAGAACACAATTATGCTGGCTATACAGGGTGTAAGCGATCTTATAATTGAGACAGGAAAGATAATGGGTAGCCTAGTGTAAATGGTAAATAAGAACACATGAAAAACGTTTTGTCACATTCGTGCATGAATTGCCCCCAGAGCGCCGCATCAGCAGTTTTCTATAAGCAGATGAAATATATTACTCATGCAGCAGTTGCCACAGTTATTGCTTTGATTGTTTTTTGCTGACCCGTTTCAAAACGCCTCCTATATTATGTGCCGAGTTTCATGAGCGTAAAAATGGCAAAAACGAAAGCAAACATTTTATGAAAACCACTAATCATCTACAGAGTGCTAAAATTGTGCGGCATGGAATAATTAAACAGCAGCGATTGCTTCTGCTTTGCTAACAACATGATCTGCAGAGGTCGTCTTTTATTTTACGTTTGTCACAAAACACTAAGCTCTGTGACTCCATTAGCTGGACATCAAATGACGTTCTAATGAAACAAACAGTTATTTTTTGCTTTGTGGTCATTTGGATTCTTAGAATGGTTGGCTGAGTTTTTCCCTGAACTGCTTTTACAGGAATATAAGCCCTACATGTTCTGGATGAATATGATTGATGCCTTTTACCAAAGCCTCGTCTGTTTCTTCATTCCATACTTTGTAAGTCTAATTTGATTCTTTGGTGTGTTTTCTGAAATTAAACGCAAAGAACATGAAAGTATTTTTGGTGTCCCCTGAGACTCTTGAATTGGGCCATAAATTATTGAGACCTAATTTCAATTCTAATAGAGTATTAAAAAATATATATCTTTTTATTTTTAGTGAAAAGGGTTGTAATTGTAAAAAATGTAATCAAATGAAATGTGAAAAATCATGATTTTTCAAAATGACCATTTTTTTTAAAAACCTCCAGATGCCTCAAATGAAGGTGATTTAGAGATGTTTACATTATTGTTGCACAAACATTGATAAGACATTGCAAAACATTGATATTTTATAAATTGTTTTATTTTCATATTTCATCATTATCACAGATTTCCAGCAATCCATTTTGCAGCCATTACATTTTAGTTTAAAGCCTAAACTGTTAAATGAACGTTAAATGAATATTATCCCTATTGATGACTGATTGTTACAATATTATACTTGAAGATTACAGTACTTAAGGATTTGTGTGTGTGTGTGTGTGTTATTCTCAGGCTTATGCAGACTCTAATGTGGACTTGTTTACATGGGGAACTCCAATCACCACGTTGGCCCTCTTCACTATTCTGCTCCACTTGGGCATTGAGACCAAAACCTGGGTGAGTCATGCTTTGTACAGACTGAATATCACCATCTTACAATAAGATACATTTTACTGTACGGTACAGTACAACAGTGCATATGTTGGAATCCATCAGTGTCTCCAAACTGAACATAAATTGAAAAGAAATATCAAGCGTCTGAAATATCTGTGGCAAGGTTTGAGCAAAGCGTTTAACCCCAGTTGCCTCCAGAGAAACTGGCGTTTGTTGTATTGTGCTTCCCTTTATTCTGCATTCATAGATTAATAAACCGGATATAATCTCCTGATGTTTTTATATCGATACTAATATGTGTTGCTAACCCATTTTCTGTCACTTAACTTCCTCTGATAAAATCTCCAAATGTCACAACGCGTACGATATGTGCAATCCGTCTGACAAAGTTCAGCATTCCGGAAATGATGAAATGCTCTTGCTTTGCTCAAAAACCCATTTTTTACATATTTGTACGATAGGAGAAAAAACCAAGACGTACTTGTTTCTCTGCAAGTTCTAAAATAAGACCAAAAGACTGCAGTGAGGAGGATGGGAATAATTCTGACAGCACCAGAGATATTACGCAGAGAGCTTGAACCCAAAGACGCCACCCCGTTGGGGGCCATACATCAAGCTGACGGCACATGACGGCAACCTTTGTCCAGCTCACCGTTCTCGTGCCCCTCGCTCACCGGCGCTAACACGCACGGGGTGGTCGACGCTAATACTTGATGTTGTCGGCTCATGTCCCGCGCAGTAGCTGCGAAACGCCACTTCGTTTGTGGTTATGTATGTGCGCAGCTGTGTTCTCCCCCTCCTCTCTCTTTCCCCTCATTTTCGAGTCGATGTTTTAGATTTATGGGGGCGAATTGGATTAGAGCTTTTTCCATTACACCGGCGCTGTAAATTTTCAGCTGACAAGTTTCGGCGCGTGAAAAATATCCTCAGCAGCCTCGCTGTCTTTCTGGACATGATGATGGCTTCTGGTGTGGAAGAGGCCGTTCTTCATGGTAAATGGCTCAAGTAGAGAGTAAACGCTTCCAATAGTTGCACTGGCAGGTTCATCGTTCCACATGCTGCCCAGGAAAATGAACACATGTACTAGAGGAAAGGGTGTGAAATTCCTCTTAGGTCATCCAGGGTGAGGTCAGTGTGGAGTTCTGCTGGTTTGCAGAGTTGTTCACATGTGGTTTTAAGATCCATTTTGGACGTTCCTAATGTGACTAAAATTCATGATCAAATGTGAATTTGGTTAGTTCAATTCAAGGATTTAATGCTCATTAATGATTAAATGTAAAATCTAAATTATGTATGAACTTTTTTTAGTTGTTGTGTTTTTAGTTGGAGTCATTGCAAAATGATTGGCAAAAATGAGTAACTCTTGGGTTAATGATTTTTGTTACAGACATGGATGAACTGGCTGTCCATTGCTTTCAGTATAGCTCTCTTCTTTACAGTAGCTCTGTGCTACAATGCCTCCTGCCCAACATGTTTCTCCCCCTCCAACACTTACTGGACCATGCAGAGGCTGATGGGAGATCCTATGTTCTACCTGTTGTGTATTGTCACACCTATTGCTGCTCTTCTTCCCAGGTAAGTGTATATGTGTGTATAATGTACTTTACCATCTTGTAGCCTCCACAACAGTTTCAAGAGCATTGTAGTGCATGGCAGTACCAACGCCAAGGTCATGGGTTCGAATGCATGTATTGATATACCGTAAATCCTGAAGCCTCTTAGGATAAAAGCATCTGCCAAATGCATCAATGTAATTTTAGTTTTTTTTCCAAGATACTTTTATAGAGCCTGTCAAGGATCTCTATTCCCAAACCCCGTCCAAGTAGGAAGACAACTGGACAAGCTGCCAGTGGACATGCGCCGCATCTTTCTGAGCCAGAGCCGGATGAAGCTGGGCTCACTCAGTTCACTTTTTACCCCTCGTGCCCCATTTATACCCCTCTGCAGGCCTTTCCAGAAAGACTATAGGCCCAAGATGAAGCAAGCCCACGTGAGTGGCACCAAACAGAAAGAGAAAGCTATGGCCAACCCCATCCCATCAAAGAGCATGGACGTGAAGGACACACCCTTAAGCTCCAAGAACTCTGGGAACCATGTCATACTCAACTTTAAAATACAGGACGAAACCAAGACCTGCAGACAGGGCTCAGATAAAGCCCTCTCTCAGAACTTAGACTGTGCGAGGGAACTTTTCAGTCCCAAAACAACCAAAGAACCTTCTGGCCCCAGGACAATTCTGGACACCACAGGCCTGGAGGCCACCCTGAGCCCAGCTGACCTGTGTCAGGTTGGTTTGCTCACTTCCACTCCATTGCTTTCTCAAACTGAGAACATACAGCTCACATCACCACCCAGCAGCTCTCCATTAGATCAGAAGCTAGAGGATGAGGACAATTCAAACCAGAAGCCCCTCCTACAAAAAGAGGGTGGGGATAGTCAGCACAGCCAATCATCTAACTGCCAACAAGAACATTCACTCAAAACAACATTTCTATGATACTTTCTATCCGTTATGCTGATTCAAATTTGCACGTTAGCTTTAAGAAATGTTGTTGTTGTTATTGAATTCATGATGATTTTATATAAAGATATAGGTTGGTACTATATATAAATATATTTTAGATGTATAAAGTTTAGAATAAAGATTATTATTTTTTGAGAGGAGCCAGCATATGCAAACTGGTTGGTCTTATCATGTTGTGTTATGATAATTTAGTAATGTTTCTTTATTCTTTTATAAACCATCTCAGAAGTGGAGGAGGTTTGTTTTTCAAGGCAGACGCAGTCCAGAGACATTCCTTTATCTGTTTATTTGGACCCAGATGTCCTGGAGCACCTTAAAAACCGTCCCCTCCTACCATCAGAAACCTCTGATAGCACTACACTCACATAAATATTTGTCTTCTCCCCAGATCAGAAAACCACCTTTAAATGTCAGTAACTGAAGAAATTCTTAAGTTAAGGTTACCTAAATAATCATGTTTCAAAACCTGAACAAATGCTTGTTTCTGAGCTATTAAAGTGTGATTGATTTTTGCTGTTTCAAAGGCCACCTTAACTAGTTTGATGGTTGTATTAATTAACATGTACAGTTAAACCTGATCACGTTTTATAACAGAATGACTCTGATTTGAATTAAACACAATTTAATTAAAGCCTTTATAATTTGATGTCACAACTGCAGATCATTAAGAACATTATTGGATGAATTGCACTAATTTACATAATTAAACCAACAAGAGAATTAAAGTTGTGTTTATTAAATTAGACCATAGTCATAGTTGAGTTTGCCACTTTACATTCCATATTGGGTGTTTAATTTAAATTAATTGTGTTAAGTAATACATGATCTACAATATAGTTAAGGTGGCGTTACTAACACATGACTAGTAGCTCATGCTAGCGCTTGGAAAACAATTACTTAATAGTTCATGGCTTTATTGATCATATGTCAGGATGAGAAGTATTGGTTCAGGTGTTTGTACATGGTATTTATCTGCCCTTATTGAAGTCTCTAAATATGCCTTTACATTATATGTTTGTTTTAGAAGTACAATGAGTGGCACTCTGTTGTGTTTCTTTACCGTATTAGATTTAAGCTCTTAGAGATCTACCAAAAATACAGTCCAGCTTTACTATATCTGCCTAAAAACACAGATGTCCTTTAGCACCGTTAGTACAGCTTGCTATCTACCTTTTCTGCATATTCATATATGGTGCTTGCGGCATTTGCCCGCTCAAATATTCTCTGTTTGTTTTGTGTTTTGTTTTTTGCTGCTGCTTTTGTTTATTCAATACATTCCTGCGGGGTAGGATTTGAATTTGCCTTATAGAAAAAGTGTCGCAAACATTGTGGGGGTTTCTGGGAAATCCTGAATGTAGGAACGCCCTCGTCGAGAAAGGATCAGCGTTTTGCTTTAGGCCTTTGACCTCTGGTTTGAATATATATGCTGCATCTGTTATTTGCTGTGATTGTATTTTTCTGCTCTGTTTACAGTAGATGTAGGACTTTTCCTTGACCAAAGACGCAAGAAGCGTGATTGCTGGTCTCTCAGAGTGTTTGTACTGTAACCAGTAACTCAGGCTGATTTCATCTTTCAGTGATAATCAGTGCAGGACTGCTGCTCCATTATTCTTCATCTTGGTGCCATCACAACCCGTATTGTTACTGTACCCAAATTGGGCCTGTTTTTTTTCATTACAGGAAGCTCTGCGTACAGTTGGCTTTATGACTCGCCCTTGAGAAACACCAGAATCGCTTCATGAAAACATTCCATTTTGATCACAGTTTCTTCTAAGGCAATGAATGGAGTTAATGGACAAAACCGTGAATGTGCGATTTCTCCTTATTTTAAAGCCGTAATGCACGTGTAATGAACGGCTCTCGCGAGCCCAACGGTGGTTAAGATTTTGTTCAGCAGGAGAAAATTCCACCATCCTGCAAATGTCAGGGGTGTGGCGCATTATAAAGTCCCCTAGAGAGATGCTAAAATAGTTTTTATGAGATGATTTGTCATGCTGTGCTCGCGTAACCTCAAGGCCGCGCCAATCTGTTCGCTCGGGATCTCATTTGGTTAGTCGCTATCAAAATCGCTGATTTATGAACAGCCTACCAAGAGGGTTATGAGATCCATTGTTCTCATCACACATTGAATGGCATGAACCGAACTCGTACCAACCGCAGAAAAACCAAAGGTGTGAAATCTGAGATCTTCTCAGCTCTGCTTTCTTTTCTTCTAGCTGTAGATTCTGTAAATAAATGCAAACGCCTCAAATGTTTTTGTTGTTGAGGGAAATGGATGCAGAGAGTGATGCAGTATTAAACTGTGTGATGTTTCTGGATACTACGGTAAAACCCCGAATTAGCTACGGTAAAAAAGCACAAAAGTACTTTGTCCCTCTAGATCTTTCCTGTGCCTTGTTGATCTTCTGCATCTCAGGTTTAGCTGTTATTTTAGCCACGAGATGTGCGGGCGATCGGAGGACATAATATTTCTCATCTAAAATGTTATGTTCTTAGCGTCTCGGACGTATGCTGAAGTTATTTATAGTTTTATATTCAGAGTCCAATAATAAGCAACATCTGCATCTGCTGAAGTGATGCTTGTGCTGTTGCTTAAACATACACCAGAAGAACAGTTTTATACATTGTGGAATATGTTATGTGCCTTAACACTGGAAAACCCATATGTAGACAGCAATACATACAGTAAAGTTATATGCATACAGTATATGTAAAGTTATTTTGAAAATTATATTATGATGAGGTTTAATAAAAATACTGTTTAAGAGTTTTTTTAAGTTTTTTAATGCTTTTTTGTATGCTTTTGTTTTTTTCTTTTGATTTTGTTTTTTTCCATATTTCCAAAAGTTCTATATTTCCATATTTCCAGATTCCTTTTTTCTGTTCTATTGAATTTGCCAAGCCAGCTCTGTAATAGAATCCATTCACAGTCACATTCCAAATTCATTCCTGAATTTCCCTTATAGCCCGTCATAGCACATGCGTTTAACTATTGGGTGGATTATTTTAATAATTTACATAACGTTTATGATTCACACAGCAATCACTGTTCTGGCTCATTGTTCTATGACTGTTGTAGTCACACGAGGGTTCATTATGTTGTCACTGTACATTCATTACATTTCAGTGTAGGTTCACTACATTCATTTTTGGGAGGGTGTTAAATCTTGACAAGAACGATTTTTTTGTCATTAAGCTGAAATAAAAAGATAAAGTTTATCAGTGATTTCTTTTCTGTTGTCCTATGTTTTCTTTTCTGTTGTCTTTCTTTTTGTGCCACATACAAAACAAAGTGCCTCCTCGCTCCTAAAGGGCTAAAAAATTGTATCAAATTATCATTTTTGCTGCTTGATTTGTCTCTATTCTAATTTATTGTCATTCAGCATTAAATTTTGTCAAGACAAGACATTCTGCAAAATGTTAAAAACCAATAATACAAAAGTTTTTGTAAGAAACAACACTGCATGTGTAAATGTACGATGGCTTTTTGTCATCTATTTCCCTGCATGGCCCTCTGCTTTTCTCAATCAAACTGTACGCCAGTGACATTTCAGCACATTCTAATTGCCCCTTACATCAGAGCCTCTATGGTGACTGAACAGTATTTGAATGGATGCACTATCCTTAGGCCACAGCTGGAGGCATTTTCTTGAGGATTGATACACCCAACCGGCAGTGACTGAAAACATCTGTCAGCCTAAAAAGTGCTTTATCTTCTGAAGACGTGATGGGGCTGTGCAACTTTTAATGGAGTTACACAACAGGAGTTAATCTGAACTTAATTTGTCTTCATAAACAACATCCAACATATCACATTCCTTGAGTGTTTGTTAGTGATATTTTTTGGTGATGTTTATTGCCCTGCATACGTGTAGGTGAGCCGCACCCAGGGCTGTTTAAGAGTAGCATTAGCAAACATGACTTGCAACATCATATTTTTGTGAATGCCTGGCCATTAGTCTCAGGAACATGTTTGATATTGTACAGAATGTTGCCAGTTAGCATTTGAACATGCTAGCACCTAACCGCTATAGCTAACTAGTCAAATTCTAACACATGGTTGGTCTCAGGGGCTATGAAACTTACAAACTGTACAACTGTATAAATCTTTCTCTTATTTTGTTAGAATAACTTTTTTCATAATATGCATTATTTTTATTTAAAGTTTTACTTTTGGGGTTTAAAATGAACAAATCAGAAATAAACAGAACATACATTCAACACATGTAAAGTAACCTGCAGTTTTATGTTTTAAACAGTGGTGGCAGTAAAGAGGCAGAATTTACAGATTGTAAGGAGAAAGTATCACATTTTGGTATCTTAAGCAGAGGTTGGCAAGGCCTTTGGAACTGAACATGGAAGATGGATGATATCTGGCCCAGAGTCGCTCATGCTGGTCGTTGGGTGGTAAGTTTAACACCTGTAATCCATTTTCAGGAGTCAGGAAAGAGGTTATTAATGAATTTCCTTTAATGCACAGGAGAAAATGAGGAGGTTGTGCTGAGATTACCATACAGATCTTCCCTCCGGCCCGTCGCTGCCAAAACACTGCCTGCCACCTTTGCACTTTTAAAAATCAACTTTCCTTATCCTGACAAGAAGACAATGATCTTCTTTTACTTGCTAGCGTTGTCTCTTTTCCAAGGGTAGCATTGCACACTAGAGAATATAGCTCTTCCCTTTGTAGTTATTTATTTATTTTTTGCGCTCTATCTCTCTCTCCTTCTCTCTTTTGTACCCAGGACTACAGTGACTGTCTATTTGTAGTACGTTGGGATCTCAGATGTACACACAGCACTGGTTTAATCCAGTCATGACATCTGGAGAGCAGAGGGTCATGAAGTTTGTCAGAAACAGACACTGAAATCTTGAGTCAAGGATATTGTATAGTCAGAAGGTATAGACAGGCTAATTCACATCCTGATGCATTATGGGTACATAATACGTATGTATTATATATGTATATCCTCACAGATACATAGGAAAAGACAAAACAAAAGATCTTTCGTTCTTCAGTTGTTCTATTGCTGTAAAATGTGGGGTTTAAATGCAGTGCCATTCATTGTTGGTGTCTCTTATAGGAGTATGTTTTCAATATCTTATGCAGTCTTGTAAAACACACTTGCCATGTGTCTTCCACAGTTTCCCTTAAGGCGGTCTGTAAGAATAGCACACTTGGGAGCCTATGTAGGACTCAACCCGAGTTCATGGTAAGAATTGATGAGGTCACCTCAATTCTCAATTCATGCAGTTTGTTGCAGAGAAGTGTGCTGTTACATTTTAGTTGGCTTTGAATGATAAGTAGCTGTAACTGCGTAGCACTGCATTAGATGCCATTCAGAACACCTTAGCTATGGCTTAACAACACCCTGCCCTAAACGTGGTGGATAACTGTACCAGGAATAATTCAGGGAGCTTTGAACTGATAAACAACAGTTACAGTCACCATTCACTTTCATTGTATTGGAAGAAAAGAGTAACAGAAGCATTTTTCAAAATTTCGTTGCGTTTTGTGGAAATAAGAGAGTTATTGATGTTTGGAACAGGTGAGAACCTGATGACAGAATCTTTTTTGGGGTGAATTAGCACTTTAAGAACGTGAAAGTTCAGTAATTAACAAAGAACGGCCTCACAACGTGACAACAGGTCTGTTTTTAAGCTTAACACGAGAGTGCAATTAGACAAAAGAGTCAGGCTACCCGCGGAGTGACAGCTTGCCTCAGGAATATTAAAGGGAAGGTCTCATTAAGACCATGACACACACTGATGCTCACCTAATTGCCTCTGTCCCTCACCACACACACATACACACATTCTTACTCACTGCAGTATATTTCCAAAATTCACTTAATGATGAGAAGAGCTGTTATTAGTTTTTTAGTCTGTTCCGCAACCTTCAGGAATACTTCTGCTCTGAACCCCACCCCTTGGGGGTGGAGCCTGATGAGCAGACATATGAATATTCATTAGAACCATGCAGGGATATGCAACTGTGATTGGAAGGTCAATGCATCAGGTGGTGTTACGGGCATCACAAATCCAGTTTTATACATTTTTGGTACATACATTTTAAATATATCACCTTGGTGAACAACAAAAACTGTGATAGGCAATTAAAATTTTAAATTAAAGCAACATATTACATTGAGTCATTTTGCAGACGCTGAATAATTTACCACACAAAATCTCAAACTGAAAGCAGTTTCAAGTATCATTTCAGGAAAATTGTGGTCAGTTTCTGCCTTTTCTCCATCTGCTTGGAAGCTTGATGGCTTTTGTTACCAAACATTCCTCATTTTGTTTTATTTTGCTGCACACACTTCACAATAATTGCACACTGCATTCTTCACACGCTGCTTGAATCAGTTTTGATGGACATACTGTTTTAACAGCATATAAAATGTACCATCATATTTTGCTGGCAGTTTAACTCCAGGTTAAACATCTGCTCTCTCCCTCCCAGTTTGCAAGTCTCATGTTTTCTTAACAGGCTTAGCTTGTATTTGTTTACTCTTTAGATGGATCATAATAAACAAGTTGTAACACCATCTGTTAAACAAAACATGAGTAATTTGGTCCAATATTACTTGTTCAGTTTTGTCATGAATATTTATGTCCGGGTAAAAGTTTTAGATCATTTTCTTATACGCAATTTTACATTATGCAAGTACTGACAGTCACGTGATGCATAAGAACCTAAATTATTAAAAAATACTTCTTAATATAAGGATATAAAAGCATTATATGTATTATTGCTCAATGATTAAGTACAACTCTCTTTGTAAACGTTGTTATTGAGATATAAGAGCTTGGTTCAGTCATGACGTTAAGCAGTTTTTGAGTAAAGAAATACAAGCATTACAGCACATCAGTGATATTACAGAGACTCCCAGTGTTCATGTGAGTTATAACAGAATATTCTGCAGTTTGATGAAATATTCAGCATTTATATACTGTATCGGTCTTTTTTCACACTATAAGCAGTCATGGTTACAGACAATACGCATATTAATTCATCTATACTGATGGTTATTAACCTATATAATTATTCTGTTTGTGATTCAATGTACCAAACTCTTTTCACATCCTTTTTTTTTACTTCTGTCTTTCAAATATACACACCAAGCCTCACGATATGTCTTTGCTCCTGTGACGTATAACTCAAACATTATAATTATATATTTGATTTTGAGACTTTTTTCATGCTTTCGAGCCACAAATACACATGACAGCTGCCTAAACCGAATGGCGCAGTGAATGAACGACTCTATTTTCAATTCAATACAATTACAGAAAAGTAACACACTCGGGTCCACGTGGGAACTGCATGCATCAGCTAGATGAAAACATGCATTATTTACAGAAATCTATTTCCGAGTCAGAACCAAGCCAGCATGTTCCGCTCAGTATGCTTACATGAGATGATAAACATCATTCACGCTGCAATACCTTGCGCGGATATGAATAATCTATGACAGTGTACTGGTGGAGGGCTTGGATTCACAAATATGCTCTTGAAAGGAACTCAATCGTGCAGTCTGTGACACAACATACATTATCTTTGAGAGTTGGCTAACCTTTACCCAAACGCTCTACCCAAAAGCGAACACCTGCTTACAGCCAGCATCCATCAGTCATCGTATACAAATAAGATTACGCATAATTATTTATGATGTCAGCCAGTTCTGGGAATTAGACGGAAAATAGGAGCCGGCTTTTAAGGCTTCTGAATATGTAGCACGTGTATCCTGGGATGTGTTTTTTTAAAGACTCGCATAATTACAGTTTACTTATACAATGGAGTCCAAAGATATCAGACAGCTAGAGTCGCATTTTATTTAATAATACTAGCTTTGAGTATTTTATGTCTTTTTCTAATGACAGCGTGTGCTTAAGTTTTTCACAAAACTTGGTTATCCAGGTTACTCTAGCGTATATAGAGAGTTTTATAAATGTCTTATTTTTCCTTATATCCTACATCTGGTTGTTTATTTCCATGTTTGAATACCAGATTTGTAACCCAATCTCAGACGTTTGGACCTGACAGTATATATATATAAATACTATCTTCACTAAGAGGAGAGACACTTTAGGAATCAACACTTAATGTGTGTTTTTCATCTTGCTCAGATGATTAGCAACACCTCTCTACCTTTGAAAAGTTCTTGTGCTGATCTTAGCAAAGTTGTTTGCCCATTAGGCCTTTAAGTGAGTGACTTTGATGGCTTCCGTCCAAGATTAAAATGAATTGTTAAGACAGAAAGGCTCAGGGGCTGATAGATGAAGGGCTCCTTCATCAGTGCCAGTTAACCAGATTCTGAAACTGATCAGAAGGAGAGCGTTGAGCGATGAGCTGTCATGTCCATGCTGAAAACTTCTTCTGCGGTAGTGTCACCTCCCTGCTTCTCTGAAGATAAATCAATGACCCTGATCATAAATTAATGTTTGATTTTGATTATTACAACCGTTCAGTGTTTACAGTACATGCATTCCCTGCATTTGCACAACATGCACGGGAAATGTTAGATATTTGTCTAATTTTGGCCACATTTTTGTAAATGAGTCATGAAAGCCTTGTAGTAAACATTTATTTATATTTGCGCATGTCCAAACATATAGAACTCGGGAGGGAATTAGAACAAGCAAGCTATTGATGAAACATATTAAACAATAAAATAAAAACAATAAAAACAAAGTTCTTTAAACATTTTTCAAATATTAGAAGAAACGTCATGGCCTATGGTAAATTTGTTTATCAAATACAATTCATCACATCTGTAATTAGACAGTAAATGAAATCTTGATTAATGTTTAATATTGAAGCAGGAAAATAAAACAGCAGGAAAAGACATACTGCTTATTCTGATTACAGGAATATTCCAAATAAGCATTGTCCCTAGCTGGAAAATGTTGTGCATGAGAACGGCCATCCTGACCTTTCAAGTGTATTTATTACAAACAGAATAAAGATTAAGACAATAAAGTAAGACATTTATTATGTGCTTGTGCATTAGGGGTTTTATACAAAAGGGGACGGAACAGATGTTGCTAAAAAAGATTATGCATAATTTCTCATGTTCAAGCATCAAATGTCAATTAAGCCATTTTACCCGCTGAGGATACAGTAAACCACCTTTTAGTGCCTCACCGAATGAATTATGATGATGTCTACAAGCATATCCATTCAGAGGCTGGACAAAGTGTCTTTACATGAAAACACTGGAATCACTCAGCCAATCGCCTTCTGCCATTTTAGTGGAAACATTTACAACCGCAACAAGAGCTTATTTATGGATTTCCTCAGGAAGACCAAATCCATTTAGGTAATAAGAAAGGAACCGGGTGATTTGTAGTCAAAACACAGTAAACCTGCAGCAATGTCTCTTCTTTCACGTCTTTTCTTTTCTTTGATGCATGCAGGCTGGAATGCCAATAAAACTCCTCTACTTCCAATACCTTTCAAACAGACACATGGATCTCTTATCGTGGTGGTTAAATTTTGCTTGTTTTTGGCTTTGTTAGAAACTGAGTGAACAAAACTAGGCTGTGTGTTGGTAATAAAGTTAATAAGTTACCAATATTTTAGAATGCAAAAGATTCTTAAAACAACAACTGAATGATAACAGGTATATTAGTGATTTGGACGTCACATTGTTAAGATCATACAGAAATACTTTTCTTGCTTATATTATCCCTCTTAATCATTTCAAAATGATTCCCAGGCCCAGCAGAAGCAGCAACCAGTAATTTTAATGGTGCAGTTTATCACACAGTTAAACAACACTGTTGAAAAGGTCATTGAGAGAGGGATGCTGAGGGAACAGCTATATGAGAAAAATAACTGGACCTTCTTACCTTTCCAAAGGTCAATGGCAACACATTTGTTTTGCATTTTAAACATGGTAATAGTGGTAGATTAACCTTGGGTACTATGGTACTTAGGGTATTTAGTCACAAAGGTACTTCCTATCATGGAGGTGGCTGTTTTTAGTCTGCGTTATCTAATGCATTCACTTCAGAAAGATATTTAAGCAATATCACACATGCAGCATACAATGATTAGCTGTTGTATAATGTTCATTTAATTCTCATTCCTGCCCTCCCATCACGACACCGAATGTTGGCCTTTTATATGCCTGGTGAACAGACATTTCTGTCAGTATTGTTCACAAAAACCATACAAGATGATATATTGTAAGTAATAGAAAACAGTAGCGTCATTTTCACAAGTATTTTATTTTTATGGTGAAACTTTACAACATGATTAATATTGTTAATATTAGATAACATGATCTTCACATTTGAATTACAAACCACATTTTGCGTCTTCTGTTCTGGGGGTTGGATTTCTGAAATACTTCATGGTGTGAGGCAATTGCATGTATTCTGTTTCGTCCCACAAGAAGAGAGGGCAAAAGCTTTATTCTCAACATATTCACATCAACCATTACAACAATATTTCATTTTTTCCATTTGTTCAGCTATCACACTTGCTACAAATACAGTTTGGTCTCTGCCTTTGTTGAGTAACTCAAGGACACCAGATAGAAAATTGCTGGGGTAATTCTATGTTGGCACAAATATACTATAGGAGATGTTAAACAATTCATTTACTGTTTGTTTATTGGTTTGTATGAGCTATAATGTCCTTAGGTATGTATCCATTATACATAGGCTATGAGATTATAAGTTTAATTTGCTGAAGGTTTTTCAGTCTTTGTGCAACAGAATTCATTTGTATCCCGACATTCCATTTCGCTTTAAATGCCTTTTTAAAAAATCCCATTCTGTAACACATAGCAGAGTCATACATTTTTAAATCTTCTGATATTTGAAAAGGCTGCAGGAACGAAAACTAAATGAATGGATGAAGGACAGTGTTGTATTAATAATGAATTTTTTCCCTCCAGTTGGACCGTAAGTCATTCTGCTGATTTATTCCTTTAAGAGCTTTTTAAAATTCTAAAAATGTTCCAATGTATTTATACTTGGGTATTAATTAAAATACCCAAGGACATGTTGATTATTTTAAAACAAACATCTCAAATCTGTGATTTCCACATAAAATTGTTTGTCTTTTTCTCATCCCCACAAATCAATGCATTTAATCTGTTTAATGCCCCAAATCCAACCATTAATCTAGTACAGGAACACAAAGTGACACAGATGACATGTAACTAGACTCTGTAGTGAGGCAATATTTGCCACAATTGGAGTCCCTGCATTGATGAACTAGACCCATTAATAGCCTATGAGAGCATGTGAATTGGGCTTGTGGTTTGTGTGTGTGTGTGTGCTACATCACGACTGTCCCTTTTACTGGTTGCTTGTTTGCGGTATGTTCTGCAGTGTGTCCCCAGGCACCTTATTGCTCTAACAATTTTTAATCTTAAAAAAGGGCCTGAGGCGTTCTGGGTTTGCCTCTTCCTCCCACAGCCTTTCATTTGACGTTTACCTCGGAAAAGGCAGCCCCTTCGACCCAACCAAGACCTTCATCTGGTGTACAATAAAACACAATACAACAACCTAGCAACAACCCAGGACATGTTAGAAACCACAAAGTAACACTCTAGCCAACACTCAGAACACCATAGCAACTACATAGCAACACCCTGGCATCATGCCAGTGAGTTTTGCACAATAAAGCCCCACATGCTCACAAAAAATGATAAAACCTAGTTTCTATTTCAATTTAAAACAGAACTACTTATTCTGCAGTGCAGAATTCTCACAGAACTCTAATTTAAAGTTATTGTAAATTTAAAGCCGTTGCCTGGGTGTGTTTAAAATATATATGTGTTTTTCTCTTCTTGTTTTCCAAAGAAATGCTACCAGCACAAAATCATTTAAAGCACCGCAGCTGCGCTGGTTGGGTTAGTTCAGTCTCTCCCTCTAATAATACTTGTGCAGATTTGTATGAGAGAGGTGGAATCTCAAACCATGTTGACTCCGGGCTAAACAGCTGTCTATATTCATGAGCTCTTCATTCTCCACAGCTGCATCATTGTAAACACAGTCACCTTTTCCATTATTCAGCCCTACAAAAGCTTCCTCAATCTTAACAGAATGTCTTTTGTCCATCTCAGAAAAATAGCAAAAGTACTACAATATTTCCATATTTCATGGTACCATGATAACACCATGTTTTTGGAGATGCACAATAATTTACAAGGTGTTTTTGAATAGTGAGATACTCAGTAAAAACTACATTATACATCTTATTTAATACCAGGGTACATTTCGTCCTTGAAAGATGGTATTTCTGTGTTATTTTTATAAAGATCTATGTCTCTCTGTATGATCATTAGGAAGTTAGCCTTCATTAATGGCTTTGTATATATTTGACACATTACTTTCAATAAATCAATACATTGTAATGCAGAGATTTTTACACCGCCTTGCAGCTGTGAAAGTGTGAACAGGGTTTTGTGAAATGTGAAAAGGGTTTGTTAATGTGACGGGCTGTCAATACAGGAACGGGCTACAGCTTCTTGGAAAGCAGTAAATAGGAAGCTATTCAATTTGTGCTTCCATTATTCAAGCTGAGTTATTCAGAGATTCTTTACTTGTATTGATTGTATTTCCACAGTTTTTCTTTCAAATTGTGCCATCTGCCGATGAACATTAATATTACAATTATTGCAGTGAAATGCTTAAAGAATCATTTTAATACAGTCATGAGGATCTAAAGGGACCGTGTTCGTGTTTTTGTTTTGTTGTATGACAATACAAATATCTCGTTGACTGAAATTCTTAAAGACACTTTAGAGCAAACTTGCTTTAACTTTTTTTTAAATTAGAGATTATACAAAACATCATTTTTTTATTCTGATCTTTAAATTGTATTTTGTCTTGTTTACACGCTTTTATGTTTCACACATCTCTAACACGCAGCGCAGGTTCTCTGACCGGCTGACTTTTAGCGCTCTGTGCCAGAGCGCCGCGCCGTTCTTTTATACTGACGGCGCTTCGTTTCGCGTTGCATTGTGGGATCGTTCTCCGTGTTTGCCTCGGTTGATCAAGATGGCCGCGAATATGTTGTGGAGGGGCTGGAGCTGAATTCACGCCACGCTCGGAGCGATTGTGATGTTGAGAGTCCAGATCGATTCGTCCGCGTCAAAACACCTGCAGAAGTAAGCTGTCAAAACACAAATCGCGCGTCTCTCTGTCAAATCTCTCGTTATCGGGGCCGTAACGAGCGCCGTTAGGCCAGCTAGCCGCGCTGCTAACGCGTTCCGGGGAGGGACGGAGGGCTTTCTGGTGATCAAGCGAAATCAGTTCGTGTCTGTTCCGAGCGCACTTTCAATCAGGCTCGATTATGCAAATAAACTTGTTAAATAACCCCCACAGGATCTTTGAAAATGTCAAATCGTGGTTAGTTCCTGTTAGACTAACTAGTTTTTCGGCTCTTTCATGACGTTATTCTCCATGCCAGTTGCAAGGTTACCGTATCTGCTGCGTTGAACTTGCCTTTAAAGCAGCGTTCATAATTTACCAAATAAAGTCATGTTGTCTCGTATGTGCGTGTGTTTTAACACGATCACCAGTGTGTGTGTGTACGACTAAAAGCGTTTGTGCACTGTCATACCCCCTGCCTGCCCCTCTGCGGCCTCTTATGATCGGACTGTTTACCGGCACTTGGGACGTTACCATTGCGAAACTTTGCAGTGATTTTACTTTCACTTCTGTTTACGTTTATAACGCTTGCGGTGATTGCGCACACGTGTCGTGCCCGAATCTAGTGAGCTGCCTACCTAGACGGCTGCCTACGTGTCTCAGAATACACCTGTCGCATATTCAAAACGTTTGGAAACGAGCTGACATAATAAATAATTGTGCATAAACTTATTTAATTGTTGCATGGATGCGTTTTTGTTTAAAGCACTTGGGTGCTGCACTGGTTTTAGCCACGTGGTTTTGTAGCAACTCATAATCTAGCGAGCTGTCTAGCTAGGCAGCATTTCTAGGCATCATAGACGTGCTTGGAAAGGATCATGCTGTTAATATGGGCAGCTCAGCAGCTATTATTACCGTCAAACATGTTGGTTTGATGTTTACCAAGAGTAAAGTCTTGAGTAGATTTATCAAGGTGTTGTCAATGAGCTTTAGGCATATTTGTACAGCACAGTTTGTACAGCAGTGCAGGTATCGATGCGTGTGATTGATGACAAAGTGTTTCTCTGTTCATCTGCAGGATTGCTACCTGACCACCTTTCGGTCTTCTTGAGATCAGAGCTGTCGAAGAGTGTGATATTGGACACCTAAAGCAAGTCTAATGTAAGTTGTCTGCTATTTTTTTTTAAAGTACTAGAGCAGTTTGTAATTGGTTCCCATATATATATAAATACATGTGCATTGAATGTTGTTTTTTATGATGCAATGCAGTAGATCAAGAATACTGCATGAGTATTTGTTGTTCCTGGCAGAAGGCATTTTGCATGATATAACCGCATTAAAGAGCCTTTGAAATACTCTTTGTAATGTGTTTAGATCAGATTTCTTATAATGCAGTATGATATAATGCTAATGCTCACATTTAGGCAGTACTGCTCATGTTATAACACTTAAATGCTTAATCCTGATTAGTTTATTAGTAAGTATTTGTGAATAATAACCTGATGAAATTGTTTTTTTTGTGCACATGATAAAGTCATTTAAATGACTGTGGGAATTGAAATGGCTATTGCTAGTTTTTATCAGAGTGTTATTTGCTTTGCTGCAAATTTAATTTGGGATTGAATTTTACTAATCCACCTGCCGCCCCCTGTTTGAATGTCCGATACAGGAAGCGAGCGGCTGCAAAGCATTTAATTGAGCGCTACTACCACCAGTTAACAGAGGGCTGTGGAAATGAGGCCTGCACGAATGAGGCTTGCGGCTCTTCTCCGGGTTTCCAGCGCATGGATAACAATGCAGCGGCCATCAAGGCCCTGGAGTTGTATAAGAATAATGCCAAACTGTGTGATCCTCATCCCTCTAAGAAAGGAGCCAGTTCAGCCTTCTCAGAAAACAGTGCCAAAGGAGCTCATAACTTTTCTGCCTGCAGCAACGGGAAGATGAACCACAAGGACCTGCAACCCACAAGGGAAGATTTCAGAGGTGAGCATCTCATATTAACATTATGGGATTATAAAGGAAATGATGCAGTACTAGATAAAACTGTAGAACCAATACAGCAAACTTCTGATTGGATTAAAGGAAGATTAAAGGAATAGTTTACCAAAAAATGAAATTTTTTGAATGTTTTTCCAAACCTGTTTAACATTTCTGATCCTGAGGGACGCAAAATAATTGTATACAACACTGTGACTGCCATTGTTTCAACAGCAAACATATTTTGAGACATTTCTCAGTTCCACAGAAATTTGGAATGGCATGAGGATGGGTAAATGATGGAAATTTTTTCATTAAGTAAACTATGACTTTAAGTGTTCATTTTATTAAAAAAAAGATATAAGTGCTGCGTTCCAAGTCTTCTAAAATTTGAATGTGCATATTTAACTCGCACAAATGATTTAAATTTATAACATAAATGCAAATGTAAAAAAGGTCAACAAGTTTGGAATGATGTAATGAGATGATTTAATTTTAGGGAATCTATTCCTTTAAAGATTTGATAGTCAGGTTTTTGACAACCAGTGTTACACGACCTTCCCTTGCTCTCTTCTAAACCGTTGAAGAAACTTTCATATATGTTTACATATCCTGTATCATGTTTTTTGGCAGATCTGAATTACTTGACTGAGGAGAAGGTGTATGAAATCCTGAGCCTCTGTAGTGAGACTGGGGACTATTCTCCTCTAATCCGTGTCATCGGGAGGGTTTTCTCTAGCGCAGAGAGCCTGGTCCAGAGTTTCCGCAAGGCAAAGCAACACACCAAGGAGGAACTCAAGTCTCTTCAGGCCAAGGATGAAGACAAAGACGAAGATGAGAAAGAGACGGCATCTGGCTCATCCACGGCCATGGAGGTGGAACCAGAAGCCTCTGCGTCAACGGAAGATGGGCCTTCTCACGGTGAGAACAATGTCCAAAACTTGGGCCCTGTAGAAGTTTCTGTAGACATTGAAGCAGTAAGAAGAGTGTATGACAGACTGTTATCCAATGAGAAGGTTGAAGCTGCATTCCTCAACGCGTTAGTCTACTTGTCGCCCAACGTAGAGTGTGACCTCACCTATCACAACGTGTACGCCACTGACCCTAATTACCTGAACGTCTTTATCATCATCATGGAGAATGGCAACCTCCACAGTCCAGAATACCTGGAGATCGCCCTGCCGCAGTTCTGCAAGGCCATGAGCAAGCTACCTCTTCCGGCTCTGGCCAAGCTCGCCCGGTTGTGGTCGCAGTATGGCGCAGACCAGATCCGACGTCTAATCGAGACTTTCCAGCAGCTTATAACCTACACCGTCATCAGCAACGAGTTCAGCAGTGACAACCTGGTCAACGAGGATGATGGTGTGGTGGCGGCTACCAAGTGCTTGAAAATCGTCTACTATGCAAACGTCCTGGGTGGTGACCTGGACACGGATCACAATGAGGAGGAGGACGAAGAACCAATCCCAGAGTCCAGCGAGCTGACCCTGCAGGAGCTGCTGGGTGAGGAGCGGCGCAATAAGAAGGGCCCACGTGTGGACCCGCTGGAGACAGAACTTGGCATTCGTACGTCGGACTGTCGAAAACCCCTTATTCCTTTCGAGGAGTTCATCAATGAACCACTCAATGAGGTGCTGGAAATGGACAAAGATTACACCTTCTTCAAGGTGGAGACTGAAAGCAAGTTCTCCTTTATGACCTGCCCTTTCATTCTTAATGCTGTGACAAAGAATCTAGGGCTATACTATGACAACCGAATCCGTATGTACAGTGAGCGCAGAATTACTGCCCTCTACAGTTTGGTGCAGGGACAACAACTGAACCCCTATCTACGCCTCAAAGTGCGCAGAGACCACATCATAGACGATGCTCTTGTCAGGGTAGGTCCAGAGGAACTCATGAATGTTGTACTGCTGTCTTTAAAGCTGCGATTTCTAACTTTTGCAATTGGTTTTAGCTGGAGATGATTGCTATGGAAAACCCTGCAGACTTGAAAAAACAGCTGTATGTGGAGTTTGAGGGCGAGCAAGGAGTGGATGAAGGAGGAGTATCTAAGGAGTTCTTTCAACTGGTTGTGGAGGAGATCTTTAACCCTGATATAGGTAATTATTACAAAGTTTAGTTTTCTGAATGAATATTCGTTTATATTATTAAAGATCATGTAACACTCGTATGTTCTACTCGGCTAAACCTTCAGATCTAGAGCATTGCTTTAGCAACGCAAATGTTACGGGTTCAAACCCAGTGAATACACGTACTGCTAAAAAAAATACATTGAATTCACTGTAAGTCGCTTTGGATAAAAGCGTCTGTCGATTGCATAAATGTAAATGTAGTTGAGTAAACAAGTAGTTACTTAGCTTTGTTCAGTAAGCATGAAATGTTTCACATCTGTTGCGCAACCATGCAAGCCTGTCTTATGCTTTCTCTTTCTGTTTTCTACAGGCATGTTTACCTATGATGAAAGCACAAAACTTTTCTGGTTCAACCCTTCGTCGTTTGAGAATGAAGGCCAGTTTACTTTGATAGGCATCGTCTTGGGCCTAGCTATCTACAATAACTGCATTCTTGATGTCCACTTCCCTATGGTGGTTTACAGAAAACTAATGGGAAAGAAAGGAACGTTTCGAGACCTTGCAGACTCCCATCCGGTAATACTTGCCATTTCTTTCTAGTCCCAGTCAAGTTTTTATTTATAAGGGATAGTTTATCGCAAATGGAAAACAATCCATCATTTATTCACCCTCATGTCATTCCAAATCAACATTGGAAATAATATGTTGACAGTAGTACTTGTTTCTGTGTTGTGGCTTTATTACAAGTAAGTGTACATTTCCTATATTAGACCCATGCTGTGAAGCAATGGTCTGTCCACACTGGTACATTTCTCTGGTGATTTTAGGCCAGTGACTGTGTCAGGGAGGAGATCTGGGCAGGTTCATCAGCAGTCTAGCTGCTAAGCTGGTAATTATGGCTTTAGCACATGCTGACTGCTAACTATTTGGGGCTAGTTGATGCTTGTCATGCAGAGATTATTTCATGGACTTTAAGCAAATGACACCTGATTCTGTAGTGAAAAACTTTTGGTATTTTTAGGTCAGACTTCAGCGTAGGCTTCCAGACTACATTTATGGTGCTTTTTTGTCATTTTTCAAGTTTTCACCGAACTAAACCTACAAGGTGTGGTAGTTAACTTATCCGTGTGATATTTTAGTCCTGTGTGACGTTTTGTGAGACACTTCTGAGAAACACTTCTGTTTTTGACACAAAACCACCGAGACAATTCTCAACAATTCATTTCTGGGTGAATTATCTCTTTAAAGGTACTGCTCATTTACCATAGTACTCTAAAACGCTTACTGTTCAGAGTGATGAATGATCTAATGGTCTGTTTCTGTTGCAGGTTCTTTATCAGAGTCTGAAGGATCTTCTGGAGTATGAAGGTAATGTAGAAGAAGATATGATGATTACCTTCCAGATCTCTCAGACAGACCTGTTTGGAAACCCACTGATGTACGATTTAAAGGAAGGCGGTGAAAAAATCCCAGTCACCAATGAAAACAGAAAGGTCAGTCCACCTTTAAAGACAACCGGCGTTACGCTTGAACACTTTGTGTACCAGTTTGACATGTGGGTCTCTGCAGGAATTTGTGGCACTTTATGCAGAATACATGCTGAACAAAAGTGTGGAGAAGCAGTTCAAGGCCTTCAGGAGAGGATTCCACATGGTCACTAATGAATCTCCGCTGAAATATCTGTTTAGACCAGAAGAAATTGAGCTCCTTATATGTGGCAGCAGGGTGGGTCACCTTCAGATCCAGAATGTTCTCACTGTTGCAACATGCTACACATGTAACTGTCTTTGTGTTGTGCTCATGCAGAATCTGGACTTTTTTGCACTTGAGGAGAGCACAGAATATGATGGCGGATACAACAAAGACTCCCACATTATTAAGTATGTGAATATGTATTAGTTTAATACAGATATGCATGTTTTTCTGTTGCTCTTTCTGTGATTGGTTGCAACTAACCTCATACTAGTAACTAGTAATAGGCTGAGTAATCAGTGTTTGTCCATTTTGTGATTATTGGTGTGCTCTCATAGCTATTAAAAGCATTAGCTTCAAAATCTGCTTCAAAAAAAATTAAGGCCGCAATTTTTGGTGAACTTAATAGATTTGAGAATGTCGCCTACATCTCATTTGGTATTGCAAAACCTCCTTCAGTCCATGTTATAGCCATAAATTTGTCAACAACCAGTTATACTAGCACCAATTACTACGCCCTGTGTGGGAAAAACAATAACTGAGTAATTAGTGAAGATAATTTATTGCTGCTGATGTATCACTCTTGGCTGTTTCTCAGGGATTTCTGGGAGACGTTGCACTCGTTTGCACAGGAGCAGAAGAGGCTGTTTCTTCAGTTCACCACTGGCACAGACAGAGCCCCAGTTGGAGGCTTGGGCAAACTCAAGATGATTATTGCCAAAAATGGCCCAGACTCAGACAGGTAAACTCATTAGGAGCCATGTAGAGTTGAATGTGAAAAGCCCTTGTTTGAGTGGTGTAAAAAACATGCAAAAATAGCCACCAGATAAAGAGTCCTTTCTTGACTAAATAACTTGAATAAACATTTTTAATAAACACTTTTATACATAAGGAAATTTGTAATGTGTTTTCACTTTTTGTTAACTTATTTTGTGTGTGTGTTCACAAACCAAAATATGAATCAAATTATAGTTTATTCCATAAATTGAATATTTTTTAAAGCTAGAGTGGGCAGCTTTATAGAAGCTAGCAATAGCAGTTTGGCCAAATGTAACCAATTTATGGTTCTTCCACAGAACATTTTATTCAATATAAAGATTGCTTTAATTGTAGAAGTAGAGCTTTTCAGACGCCATCTACCCTAGCTTTAACCTTCATTTAACCCATATTCCATTAAATACAGTTACTGTACTGTTTCTTTGCCTTAATTGATTGTGAGGAATATGTCTGAACATTTGATTGACTGAATGTTCTATCGCCTCAGGTTACCCACCTCTCATACTTGCTTCAATGTGCTGCTCCTCCCTGAATACTCCAGCAAGGAAAAACTTAGAGAGAGACTTCTTAAAGCCATCACTTACGCCAAAGGCTTCGGCATGCTCTGAGACGCCAGGACCTGCTAAGAACTCTCACGTGTCCGTCAACGGAGAAACCCGCTACGTCCACAACTACAAGTAAATATCAAGTTTAAACGCAAGACAACATGAAATGGGTTAAAATGGAAACGTTCTGGTGACCGCGTGCCTGTGCCTAAAAATAGTAATTTAACCCACACTGGACTCTTGGCTCTCTCCCTTTTATGTAAGTGTTATGGTTCCCTTTTTGTATGCACTGAGATATAGCGTTATTTATTTTAGGGGATGCAATCTCTTACGTCATGTCTGCCAGGAAATCAACTCACTTTTTTGTTCGTTCATTAAAAGGAGGGACGGTTAGACGTTCTCAACACCTGCAGGACTGATCACCATCCAAACTTAATAAAACAAAGATGAAAGGGAGACAGCAGACGTTTATAATGGCTGAACTGTGAAAGTGCACTTAATTCAATATTCAGAATGTCTCTTAGGTTTTCTGATTTTATTTTGGCTCTTGTGTTATAGGTCTTCCCTAGTTTATCCGCACTTGCGATGCTTTCAAAGGTACAGAGCAGCTCCACTCAATTTTGTATCCAGGAATCTGTATTTATTGAAGGACTGCGTTGTTTGTAATGTGCTGCTCATTTACGGCCAGTGTTTTGCATTTCATTTCAGAGCCTGTTTCTCTTAAACTGACTCTCAAATTCAATCTGTTAGCTAAAATCAGTCTATTCTCATGGTGCGCTCCTGACAATAACAATTAGTGTTACCCTAAGAGAAATCTAATCTTCCCATACAACTTTTGCTAAGCCTTCCTAAAGTGTTTTGTTTTGTTTTTCTATGTTTAAGATGGCAGACTTTTTAGCCAATGAATGCTAATTGTCAGATTAAAACTGTGTTTATGTTTTAGTTGCTTTGTTTTTGCTCTGCACAGTGTCTGGTCCACATTGTTATACTGTTGGATGAAAATGAGGGGAAAATGGCACAAGTCGTACCACTATCTTGTTGTGCCAAACATTTATGCTGAGAATCGCCGCTCCGGTTTGTCCAGGCATAGCTGGAAACTCACTTAGCAATGTCTTTCTTTTGTTTTCCCTCCTGCATATTAAATGTGACTGTGGTTTGTACCACTGCTGATGGCGCTAACATATAAGGGGGAAATAGAACTTGATATTGAGAATGAAAACATTTGATTGTTTCAAGTTATTCTTAAATAAATTCAAAACTGAAAAAAACAACTGTGTGTGAATATGATGCAAAGGTGGTGTGATTCTGTTTTTCTATGATGTAATGAAATCCACAGGTTTCCACTCAGAATTACTTTGTCGTAAAACAGATACATTTTAGTGATAGTTTAATAATGATTCATAATTTTATCTGTTATTTATAGTTTGATTTGACTTGTTGACCTTTTTCAAACAAAGATGGGGATATAAAAATTACACTATCAAAGTCAGAAAAGACAAAATTATCTGCAAGTTTTTATGGTCTATATTTATAGTGCATATATATTAAATAGGTGCAACCTTTATAAAACTGTCCAAATGGAACATATGGAACTGCCATTAGAAACCCTATCATCACTGGGTAAGTGCAACTATAGATCCGTAACATGTTTGCTACCACACACACATCACCTAGTCTTGTTTACCTTTAAAAAACAGTCTTGCAGCGTTTGTTAAAATGTTTATTGAAGAATACATAAAAACGTGGATATTAAAATGGTTTGATTATGTGTGAGATGTTTAGAGATTCATATCTGTTTTGTAGACACACCTCAGCAATACAACTGAAAAATGTCTGTTCTGCTTAAACAGAATCAGAAAATCAACTAAATTTAGAATAAATTATATTTGTTAACAACTTATGTGAAATAAAACATCTGCCATAAAGTGCAAACGTAGCCCTGTGCCTTTTTTTAAAACCAACATTTTGACAGTGTTAAAGATATGGGGACATATATATGTACTCTTTCCTTAAGGGGAAGATAAAGCATCAAAGACTGTCATTATATCTCATATAACGTTTTACATATAACATTGAAATTATATTTTTACATGTGGCAGTTTTTACAATGTCATCATGTGTAAAATGTATAAATAGACAAGTATAAACCTTTTAAAAGAATTTTGCTATAATAGGAAATATGTACATGTATATGAAAACCCTATTTACCCCAGTGTCTGTGCCTTGACTATTTTGTCTTCTTGTCTTCCTCTTTTTTGTCCTCGACCACCTCAGACAGATCTTCCACTCGTAGCGTTTTAACTTTGTTCTCCATGTTGGTGATCCTCTGTTTGATCTTGCTCTGGTAAGACGTGTACTCTCCCATTAGCTTGGCGAATTTCGAAGTCATAATGTCAAGACTGCTCTCTAGACGATGGATCTTCTCCTCTAGATCTTTGGGATCGGCTCCTGCGCTTGCCACTGCTTCATCTAGAAGGTTGTCCTTCCTCAAGATGGCCTTTCCTTTCTCCTCCAGCGCTTTTTTGGCATCAGGGTACTCAGTCAGGGCTTCCATGAGGTCATCTTTAGACAGGGCGAAAAGATCTGAATAGCCAACGCTACGAATGTTGGCCGTTCTTCTGTTTCCAGCTTTGCTGCCTTTAATTCCAAGAATACTGATTTCTCCAAAATATGCACCATCACTGAGAACCACAAACTGTGTGATGCCATCATCTGCCACCACAGCCAGCTTTCCTTCTTTAATGATGTACATTTCTCTGCCAATGTCACCCTTTTTACATATGTAATCTCCAGGGCTGAAAACCTGTGGCTGTAGCTTCAATACCAACTCAATGAGAAGTCCTGCTTCACAATCCTGGAAGATTCGCACCTTCTTCAGAGTATCTAAATGGACGTTTATGGCTATCTCCGCTTTGAGCTTGTCTGGAAGGTTCTTCAAGACTTCCTTCTCATCACAAGTTTTCTTCTCCGTCCAGAGGTAGTCGAACCATTTGATGACCCTAGCCTCCAGTTCTTTGCTGACCTTACGGAACTGCATGTACTGCTTGATGGAATCAATTTTGGCCTGGAACTCGGCGCGAGAAGCGTTCATGTTGGAGATCATGGCACCGACGTTACCGACAATGGTAGCAAAAATCAACACTCCAATGAGGAAATCAGCAACGACAAACAAATATTCAACATCTCTAACAGGTGGAGGAGTTTCTCCAATGGTGGTAAGAGTGAGCGTGGACCAGTACAGACAGTAGATGTACTTTCTGGATAAACGGCCATATTCAGGGTGGCTGATGTTTGGATATACCCATGTGTCAGTCCCAAAGCCAATGGTTTTAGAAATAGCAAAGAAAATGCAAGCATTCCAGTGAATAATGATGAGGATATAAAGCACAAGGTTACTGATACGGAAAATGTTGGGATAGTTTGTTCGGGTTTCCGTGCGGTCGAAGAACTCAAAGAGACGTGCCATTTTGAACAGGCGGTTGAAACGAAGTTCAGGGTTGTTAAATCCCACTTTTAGCATAAATAAATCTGTCGGGATCATTGAAATCATGTCATATTTGAACTGTGGGATTTTTTTGTAATGATCTGTTAGCTTCTTCCCATCTTTAACTAGGAGGCCCTGTTCCAAAAAACCTGAAAATTAAAAATAGTTACAATCTTTATAATCAATCGTAGCAGTGGCACTGTCTCATTTTATGATCTACAACCTGTTTTAAAATGACTTTACCTGTTCTTGACCTGACAAATGTGTCCATAAAGTAGACCACATCTGAGCTATAGTCCAGGATGATCCAAAGCATTGTGTATGAGTTCTGAAGCTCATTGAAACAGGCCCTACAGAAATATGAACAATGAAGCTATGAATGAAAATAGGAACAATAGCATCTATCCATGCACCCAAACTTACTGATTTCATGAGTAATATGAACAAACCTTGTCACCAACATAATCAGGTTGTAAAAAACTGGTGCTGCTATAACAGAGAGCCATCTGTAATACTTGTCTGAGGATGGGTCCATTATCCAAACTTCTTTCCTAAAACACACAGCAGATTATTTTCTGGCCTCTTTAAAAGAGGAACACAAATATTAAATAACCATGTTAATGTTTAGATATGGCCTCTTTAGGCAAGACAATTGACCAGTGTTATTATGTGTCTAGCGTTACTACAACACTAAACACCTACTGCTAATTTTAGCTGAATACTCACGGTGGAGGTGGGGCATCTTTCTTTTTATCATCTTTTTTATCGTCTTTCTTTTCATCTTTCTTATCATCTTTCTTTTCATCTTTCTTTTCATCCTTTTTCTCATCTTGTTTCTCTTCTTTTTTCTCTTCCTTTTTCTCATTTTTATTCTCATCTTTTTTCTCCTCCTTGTCTCCATCTTTTTTTACTTCCTCCTTTTTGTCCTCTTTTTTGCTGAAGGTAATATTTTGGTTTGTTTTTAATTGATTTAGTTGTTGTTGCAGTTAGAAAATAGTCTGGATTCTATGGAGTCACTACTACACTACGGGTCACTACAACTATGATATTTATCGTGCAGTCTCACGATAACCGGTAGGTGGCAGCATTAACCAACTAATCAATATTGACTGTTTTTATAATATTATTTTGTATTACTACATTAATTTTATCATGTAGAATTTTCACATATACAGTTTACATCGACATTTAAAACTAAGCACAAACCTATTAGGGGTAAATATCTATGGGTAATATTTCTTTATTGTAAGGTGTACTTACTCATCTGTGTTGTTGCAGTTGTTTATGTTGTAAGCTGCCAAAGGCCAGTGACTGACTTTTCTTAAGAAGCAAATAGCATCAATTTTAATATTGTTACTAATATAGACTAAATAATGGGATTATAGACCATACCATCACTACTGTTGCTTTAATTTATCTATGGTGACTATCTATAGGGCATCTATACTGTATAACTATATATAACTCTATTGTTTTTTTAAAGGAAGGACTCTAGAAAGGTAGAAATCTATATACTGTACTGTTTTCAGTGTCTAATTCCAACCCAGCCTTATTTATTATTTATTGCATAGATCTTTTGTGTTTCTTTTAGATTTTCCTTTTGTCTTGAGATTTTGTGTAGATTTTTAATGATTCTCAGGGACTTTGCAGGTTGCCAAGTCCACCTGAAAAAATCAGCTCTGTCTGCGTAAAAAATGTGTGTATAATTTCTCTCCACTTACTTCCTCTTATGAGACCTGTCAGGAAGACCTACAGAGGAACGGGCATTACTGCCCCGGCTAGACAAATCTTTGAGGTCTGGTCCACGGAAGCGCTCCAAGAAGGAGTCGGGACGCTCAACCTCTCTGTGAAACCTGTGAGATGCCCAGTTCCTCAGCATAACCAGGAAGTGTGTAAGCCTGGGAGATCAACAGACATCACAGCAACACACCTCCAAGCTCTCCATACAGTATGTAGCTTCTGTTCCATCCATGTTAAATGCACACTTAACATGTTCATGTTTCTTTTATCGTTTTAATGGTTTATTTGGAGAAACTTGTTAAGGGGTTTTCGGAACTGCTGAGTGTGCATTTGGCTAAGGTTAGTTAACACTGTGGTGATGGTTAGGGTACAACCGGTAACAAAGCACAGGGGATTAGTTAGACGTTACCTTGCCATAGCCCCAGAACCTGTGAAAGAACTTCTCCTGGACTCCTGAAACTGGCTAGTTCCAGTAGATATTATCCCCTGCATGTCAGAGGAGTTGTCATCACAGAGAGAATGTGACCTTAAA
>JBAJNP010002262.1:0-47938 GCA_036877545.1 Yasuhikotakia modesta
TTTTTTTTATAAATGCCATATTTGGGGAAATGCCATAAATGTCATGTCGTAACATTCCCTACCCTGTCTTCTCTTATAAAATAGCCTTTTAATTAGTAAAACCTCGACGAACATCCCAGCAAATGTATTGATTAATGTAAAACATGTTAAAGATTAACGAACAGGATGTCGATTTATTAAATGTTAAGCTATTTCCTTACAAAAGCATCGGCAGTGTTACTTTAACATAAGACTGCATGCTTTCCTGTAAGCAGCTTTCATATGTTCAACGAGCGCCGCTGATTTGACCGATCTGCGCGTGATGTCAAAATATCGCGAGAGCGCTGGTAAAGTACTGCCCTGGACTTGCTCTCGCGGAATTTTAATGTTAAGATCCGCGAATTGATCAGATACTTCCTATTGGAAACACGCGGGTTACACGCGCAAAGTGACACAAATATACGCGCTTTCCTGCACTGTACACGCGATGGCAATAAATACACAATTGCGATAACATATGACACACTTTACGTGAACTGTGTTAGGTTTATAATAAGAAAATAATATGTTTATAAAATGTTATTGGCAAATTAAGGTCCTTATCTGTAGTTGTAAATTCTGTACAAAGTACAGCGTAAGAATTCATCTTAGGTATGCATAGATTTAGTTCGCTGTTTGGTTAACGCTGCTAATATGACACTCGAGCGATTATTTATTTTTCTTTGCATTGATCTTCTGGCAAAAACCTCGCATCCATACAGTCTACAGAGAAATCTGCGCGCATATGAATAATGCATTCAACCGCATTACTTTCTCAAGAGATTATTTAAAGACCCATATAGTTCATTATTCCTTTATGACTTTACTCACAGGAAGAGATGGACAGCACTCCAATGGTGTCGTCTCTACTCAACAAACTGGCCAACTATACCAACATAACGCAGGGTGCCATTGAGCACGAGGCAGCCGACAGTGATGACGGCATCAAGAAAGTCACTATATATGTAAGCCTGCAACTGCCCTCGATTGGCACTAAGTTGATTTCTTAATGACTTCACACCTGTAGACGTTGTACCGGCTTGTCAGTTTGTTCAATGTTTGTGTCGTTCTGCTCGAAGGGCCCCCAGATGGGCACATTTATAGGTGTGTACCTGCCCTGCATGCAAAACATCTTGGGCGTGATTCTGTTCTTGCGTCTGACGTGGATAGTGGGTACAGCAGGCATCGTACAGTCTCTTGCTATCGTCATCATGTGCTGTTCTTGCGTAAGTCTTTCACATTGTCATTTTGAACATCTTTTATGAGACCCATTAACTTACGTTTTACAATTTTGAATCAGATTTTTTGTTTTGAAAAAATGTATTACTGACATTCACAAAATATACACAATTTGATCTGAGAAACACACACTGGGAAAGGTAACAATTTTAAATAAATAAACTTTTCTTTTTCCTGTCTTGACCATACAGACCATGCTGACTGCGATTTCAATGAGTGCCATTGCAACCAATGGTGTAGTGCCTGGTACAGTACTGGATTTCAGTCTTCTATGTCACACCTATAAGCATAATTTCTGCTTTATAATAATATATAATAAGCTTTATTGTCTTTTTTATTGTCTCTAACATTAGCTGGCGGCTCATACTACATGATCTCCCGGGCGTTAGGCCCAGAGTTTGGAGGAGCAGTTGGTTTGTGTTTCTACCTGGGCACCACCTTTGGAGGATCTATGTACATACTTGGAACCATGGAAATTTTACTGGTGAGTCAATGCTATTAGTCAACCATCACCAATATCTTCCTTTGTAAGCAAATATTCATTCGGCACTATAAAAGTGTCTGTCAGCACTGAGTTCAAGTCAGCAGATTCTATTCCAAGATTGGATAACAGATAAGACTTCCTTATTTCAGACTTACACTTTCATTTCTAACTTAATTTCCATAGAATTTCTTTAAAAATCACATTCGGAAATATATCCTCTCTAAACTCTGTCAACAAATTTTTCAAAACTTATTGCAGACTTACATTACACCCACCGCTGGTATGTTTGAAGAAACTGCAAATAACCTGCGTGTTTATGGGACCTGCTGTTTAGCCATAATGACACTGGTGGTGTTTTTTGGAGTGAGATATGTCAACAAGCTGTCATTGGTCTTCCTGTCCTGTGTGGTGCTGTCCATTATGGCCGTCTATGCAGGGGTCATTCAAACCACCATCAAGACTCCTAATTTTGAGTAAGTAACTGTTGTGAAATTGCGATAGTTCCTGTTCATTGGACTAACGTTGCCAGGGTCGTGGGTTTAGATCCTGAAATCCATACAGTAAAAAAATGTATAGCTTAAATGCAATGTGTAAATAAAATCATCTGTCAAATCCATACAGTAAATTTACATTTTATGCAGATGTTTAAATTCTGTGCTGGTTAAATGTCTTAGCATTTGTTGTACATCTGCAAGAAAGTTGAACTTCAATTATTTGCACATATTTAATTTGAACATTTTTAATTTAGTAAAATATCGAATTTGTGCTGTTTTTGCACATCAACAGAGTCTGTCTACTAGGCAATCGCGTCCTAAAAAATTACACCTTTGATGCATGTGAGGAGATCGACACCAAACTGTGGGAGGTTTTTTGTGGTGGGCACTCACTGAATGCAACATGTGATGAGTACTTCATTAAAAACAATTTGACAAAGATTGAGGCTGTCCCTGGCTTGCTCAGCGGTGTCATATCAGGTGAATAAGTTAATAAAGCTCAAATCAGTTGTTAAAAACACCAGATTTCATTATGTTAATGTAATTTAACAAAAAAGTTGCTTGTCTTTTGCTATTTTGCATTGCATTCTGGACCACGCTTCTGGACCACGTGTTCTGCTTAGCGTGTCATAGACACAACAACCGGAATGCATGCAGAGATTTATTTGTGAAAACTATAGCACGCATATAATTGGAAATTATTTTTATTTAATTATAATTATGTTTTATATTATCATTATTTTGCTGATACATACTTAAGATTATTTGGGTAACCAGTGGTGTTCAAGTGTTCTGTATTAAGCATTATCATTCTCATAGATAACATGTGGGGACACTACGGTCGGAAAAGAATGATAGTGGAGAGGATGAACCAGAGCTCAGCTGAAATAGCACATGACACTTCAGGACCTTATGTACTTTATGACATCACCACCTTTTTCACCATTCTGGTTGGAATCTACTTCCCCTCAGTTACAGGTAATGCCAACAAATCTGTCAATCAGTTTTAGGTTTTAAACTCATTATTTACTCCAAGGCTGCATGCTCTTATTTATGCTGTTATTTATGTTTTAAATATAAATATGATAAATTACAATATTTATTTATATATATATATATATATTTAAAGTTATACGTATTTATGTTTTACTAATCTACACACACTTCATACAAACATGCCTGTCAGGCCCCAAAATAATCATAACATTCTTTTTTGTTATTTTCTTATATAGAAAACATTTTCTTCTCAAGTTCTCTCTAATTGGGATAACAATAAAGGCAAATGACAATTCTTTTTTTGTTTTGGGGTGCCTGTTTCAGTGACCATATTGTGAAGAAGCTTAGCCCACATACCTTTCTACAAACAGCTTAACCAAAGGACAGACTTGTTAAAACACGCTCTGTTTTGCCCTGGTTTTCACAGGAATCATGGCAGGGTCAAACAGGTCTGGAGACCTTAGAGACCCTCAGAGATCCATTCCCATGGGTACAATTATGGCTATTTTAACCACCTCCTTCATCTGTATCTTTTGCTGCATTAAATAAAGCCGCAAGGAAAAGAAATGAAACACAACCTACTTGTCATTATATTTCACCTGTTTCTCAACAAGTCAGATAAAACCCTTAATTATAATAAACATACATTTCCTGTGTGGTGCTATTTGGAGCATGCATTGAGGGAGTGGTATTACGAGACAAGTAAGTGCTGTTTTGTAATAACTTTTACAGTGGTTTACAGAAAATGCTTGCTAAATCCGCGTAATTCCTACAGGCACATTATTTGCTGGTGTTCTACCTGTTTTCACATGCTTGCTGTTGCAATAGGTTTGGAGAGTCTGTTAAGAATTTGGTGGTTGGAACACTGGCGTGGCCATCGTCTTGGGTGATTGTCATTGGCTCATTTTTCTCATGCTGTGGGGCGGGGCTACAAAGTCTTACTGGTGCACCCAGAATACTCCAGGCTATAGCTCGAGATGGCATCATACCTTTCCTACAGGTAACAACATGTTGCATTTGTAAGATAATATCACAGTGAATCATACCTTTACATATCTAAAGCATGAGCTGGTGTTTAATGTTCTCACTCACCGAAAATGTATACAAAGATTAACACAGTACAGTTTGGTCTTGACTATAAAACTTTTGAAATGTGGTTTACACCCCTCTTTTTAAGTTCATGTATTAAAGCTTTATTCATCTTTTAGTATGAGGTGTAGAAGAGATTGCCTAAGGTTAATATTGTTTATGTCTCTCTGGTAGGTGTTTGGTCATAGTAAATCTAACGGTGAGCCAACCTGGGCCTTACTGCTGACTGCAGCCATCTGTGAAATTGGGATCCTCATTGGTTCCCTGGATGATGTTGCTCCTATCCTTTCAATGTGAGTGTGTTTTTTTCATTACGGTTCAAGAGAAAGTTCTCGTTTTTTTACTGATTCTGAAAAATTGCTTAGTTTGGACAAGGAAAGACAAATTACAACCTGCATCATTAAATTTGAAAGTGACTGTGACAGATCCAGGGGGGTCAAAATCTTACTAGGAGTTGATTTTTCACAGCATGGAAATGCCCAGCTGTGATTTTGTACTAATGGGAAAATGGTACCATGCTTATAAGATTGTTGTTGTTCTTTTTCAGTTGGTGCACTGTTTCTGTTGTTCCTTCAATTGTACCTCGATTTGCATAAAAGCATCTGCTAAATGCATAAATGTAAATGTACTAAATCCAAATTAAAGTTCTTGAATTTTTGAGAATAAATTAGAATGAGAGATTCGCATTGCAACAGCTTATTCCAACTTTATTTTCCATGTATTTACATTGTGCTATCATTAAGAAAAATCCCTGAAGGAATCCTTGTCTATCACACCCAGTTTTGAAACTCAAAATATCGTGTTCTGTTAATGTACAGAGTGTTTTACACTCTTCCCCAGGTTTTTCTTGATGTGTTATCTCTTTGTAAACCTGGCCTGTGCTGTCCAAACACTTCTACGCACACCAAACTGGAGGCCGAGGTTTAAGTTCTACCACTGGTATGTCACACTGTATAATTACCATAATTACCTTTGACCATAACAGTTTACTAGCGCACATTCTTTGTTGTCTCACATTGAAAGTCATGTTGAACATTGGTATTTGTTTATCATTAACCAAGCATGTTGATTTCCAACTTAATAGTTTCCTCTGCATATAAATTAAGGTAGAACAAACAGCTTAGTTAATGTTTGCTTTCTTAAACTGCCATTGAAAGAACCTCTGGGTGTGTTTATGTTCCTGCAGGTCCCTCTCCTTCCTTGGTATGAGTCTGAGTCTGTCCCTCATGTTTGTCTCATCCTGGCATTATGCTTTGGTTGTCATGGTGATTTCTGGATGCATCTACAAATACATAGAATACAGAGGGTGAGCAAGAATCCATATGATTTACTAGTACAACTTTAAATTGTTTCATGTGTTAACATTAGGTAAAGCAATAGTTAATATGAACTAACATTTATCTTAACTGAGTTTATTATTTCTGGGAAATTGTATTGTATATTTTATATGTATTAATACATAAACCATCTTAATATTAATATTAGGCCATGAATAATAAACAATCAATGTACAATGTTATGTTTATAAATTACCCAAATTAATATATTGTGCTTGTTATTTACTCATGATACCTTCTGCATGTTCACATACGCAAATCTATTGAAAATGGTTACTGATTGTCTCATGTTTAAATATAACTTGCTGATAATGCTGTAGTTTAGCATAGCTTGACTACTATAGCTTTTTTTGTAAGTATGATTTGAGCGTTCACACTGTTTTATTTCCCGTCACCCCACAGGGCAGAGAAGGAATGGGGAGACGGGATTCGAGGATTGTCACTTAACGCAGCTCGCTACGCTCTCATTAAACTGGAGGAAGCACAACCCCACACCAAGAACTGGAGGTCAGCGTTCAAGTGTAAACTGACACCACTTCAGTTCTGTTTACACTTCCCCCTGCTTTATAGAACCCAAGGCAAATATTTAAAATCAGACTTCTCTTCCAGACCCCAGCTGCTGGTGTTGCTGAAGCTAGACTCTGAGCTAGCAGTAAAACATCCTCGCCTGCTCTCCTTTACCTCACAGCTGAAGGCTGGGAGAGGCCTGACCATCGTCTGCTCGGTACTGGAGGGGACATTCATGGCTCGCGAGGCAGATTCTAAGCGCTCTGAACAGGTGAAGACAAAACATTGAAAAATAGCCTTTGATACAATGTTATCAATGCCAGTTTAATAATCTTTCTGTTATTTTACAGAATATCAAAGCAGCCATGGCGAAGGAGAAGACGAAGGGCTTCTGTCATGTGGTGGTGTCCTCCAATCAGCGTGATGGTTTCTCTCACCTGATTCAGACTGCAGGTCTGGGTGGCATGAAGCACAATGCAGTATTGGTGGCCTGGCCTGCTAACTGGAAACAGGCAGAGAGCTCCCTCTCCTGGAAGAACTTCATTGGTGAGTGAATATTATTCTGCGGTATAATGCTGGCAGAAAGTCAGATTCATGCTAAGGGAGTTCCCAGGTGTTGAGGTCAGGGATTATTAATGAAGATTAGAAGGCTTGAGACTGAGCTTTATTATGACTAAACTGTTGTTGAGTCCAAGTACCAAAATCTGGTGAAATGAGGAATTAAGAGTCCCATTAAATAAAAATTAAGTGTGGTTTGTAGTCCATATGTGTTATTTTTAGGGAATATATTGATATTGACAAAAATATGTTGATATTGGTGAAATTCTTTGTGTCTTGCTCTGACTTCCTGTTTCATAAAAAAAATCCTTTTAAATGTTAGTTAGGTTTGTTGAATATTCAATGTGTCACAGAACATGTATAAAAAAAAGAATCCGTTTTACTAAATGCTGCAGTTAAGATGCAATTCAAATATGTTATGTCCTCAAAGAAACTGTCAGGGAGACAACAGCTGCCCACCAGGCCCTGCTGGTGGCAAAAAACATTGATAATTTTCCTACAAACCAAGAACGGCTAGCAGAGGGCACCATTGATGTTTGGTGGATTGTTCATGATGGTGGTCTTCTCATGCTTCTTCCTTTTCTGCTCCGACAACACAAGGTAGAAGACAACAGAATATATGTCACATATTTATCACACACACATATATGCCATTGACATGCTGGCATATTTTCCTTGCATTAAATTCTCCTGGTTCCTGTAGGTCTGGAGAAAGTGTAAAATGAGAATCTTTACGGTGGCCCAGATGGATGACAACAGCATCCAGATGAAGAAAGACCTGCAGATGTTCTTGTATCACCTGCGCCTTGATGCTAAGGTGGAAGTTGTTGAAATGGTGAGATCCTACGTTACAATCTGCAAGTAGAAAAAAAGCATACAGTGGACCACTGTGAAGATGCACTTTTAAATTCAACCTCACTTGCCACTCTGCCATTGACTGTAGCATGCAGGTGACATCTCAGCTTTCACCTATGAGAAGACCCTCGTGATGGAGCAACGTTCTCAGATGCTAAAGCAGATGCAGCTGTCTAGAACAGAGCGAGAAAGAGAGGTAATTCTTCTTCACTAGTATTCATTTATTAGTTTTGCTTGTGTTAGACTATGTTAGCGCTATGTGTTCCTCAAGGCCCCTTTACCTAACATGTTTGGATTGTTTGCTGTGTGGCGACCACCAGATTCAAAGCATCACGGACGAATCTCGGAATTCCATCAGGAGAAAGCCCTGTGCAGAAAAACAGAAATCTTCCAACATAAAACAAGTACCAACCGTAGTTCTGGAAGATGAGGTAGCTCAGGTGTATATCTATCACTGATCCCATATTTCCCATTCTCTACGTCTTTAAAACTATTCAGTCCAGAGTCTGTTTTCACATTGTCAGGCATAACCGAGCCACAGCTTCTATCTATTAACCGCATTCTTCTGTTGCCTATATAATAATTTTCTTTGCATTTTGTCCATTCAATTAAGGATGTTTATAACATTGAAAATAACTGTGGCCCTGAAAACGTCATTTGTCAACAGCATGCCTGCATGTGTTACCATAGTATGAGTTTTGAGCTTAATGTGTGCAACTAAAACTAATTAATCTGTTTTCCCTCCTCTCCCGTTTATCATCTTTTAAAATCTTTTTTCATTTTTAAGGATTTGTTAGTATTTTATTAATACATTAATAAATTTGAGTTATTATATTATTGTAGTCTGGTTACTTATGCATGTTATATAGTAGTGTGTTTGTGGTTGTCATAAAGTATTTGATGCCCACAACATTGACTTCCCTTCTGAAAAGTCACCAGCAGATGCTGCATTTTTGACATTGGTGTTCTGGTGCCTCCTAGCACCCAACCCCCCCCCCACGGTCTAAACTGGTCTTTTTAACAGCACCTTTAACTAAAAGCTTGCATCCCTAGGATCAACCTGCTGTGCCACGACATCTTAAGGGATCGCTAAAGCAGTTTTATAATGTAAAAAGTATGTTTCTTTCCTCTTAAGGCTCAACTGATTCATGACAGAAACACTAAGTCCCACGCCACTCTCAATGACAAGGCCACGCCCACCTCTGACCGGGTCCATATGACCTGGACCAAAGAAAAGCTGATTGGTGAGAGGAACCGCCATCGGGAGGTCAACATGACTGTAAAGGACATCTTCAACATGAAACCGTGAGTTCGTTTATCAATAATGTCCATCTACCATCTAGTTAACCAAACTAATTAGTCCAATCATATTGAATTTGTGATGAATTGTGATCATTTTTTCTGCATGTTTTGTTTTGTTCTTTCAGAGAGTGGGAGAATCTGTAAGTTCCTTATAGTTTTGTTTAAGCAGTTTGTTTGGCCTGTTTTTTTCTGAACTGCTTAACATTTTGTGTGTTGGATTGTGTTGTGTCGCCTTAAACATTGCATGATTTGATGTGTGTCTGTGTGGGGGCTGATGTGGTTTAAATAAGTCACAGGAGTCAAGGAGATACAGTGACTTAAGACTGTGAGCGCATGTTTTTGTTCATGTTCACTGTGACAATGTTTGCATGTTTGACCTTTTTGCATGTGTAGCGATACTAACCTGGAGATAACACAGTGTATAGCTAGCATGACTTGGCATGAAACAGCATGTGTCTTCAGTGCTCCATAACAGAAGCTTTAGAAACTGGTTTGGTGAAAACAATATTTGTCATTGTTTTATGACAGTTGTGTTTCTGTCTTGCTTGTTTTGTGTACAGGCCTAATTATGCTGTTGTTTTGTATATCATCAATTTTATTCCACAATATTTTCATTCTAAATTGCCATTTTGTTCCTTATGTTTAGCCTTGTAGCCTTTAAGCTTGGATTATGTGTTTATTAACAAAAATAGCAAAAATAGCTACTTGTGCTGAGTGGGAGTGGCAAATTATAACTGATTATACAATAAATCAAATTAAACATGTAGTTTTTAAAAGCAGATTTAGCAGATCTAGCAGATTTGTATAATACTTCTCTTTTGTATTATACTTCTAGGTCTAATTTTGACTTTTGAATTGAATTCTTCATAGGAATCACACTAATGTGAGAAGAATGCACACTGCAGTGAAGCTCAATGAGGTTGTAGTCAACAAATCACAGGGAGCCCAACTGGTGCTGCTGAACATGCCGGGACCACCCAAAAACAAGGGTGGAGATGAGAACTGTATCCTTTCATCTAAAATGCCCTACAGTGGCAAACCAACACAGGGCTGTTATATTGCTCGACTCATCATGGAAAACGCCTTAAGTTCAGTCTCAAAGATTTAATTGTAGTGAATGTAAATTCTGTCATTTACTCACCCTCATATAATTTTAAACCTGTTTTTTGACAAAATATAATTTATAATTTTAAAATGCTTTTGAAGGTGAGTACATGATTAAACAAATTCTCATGTTTTTTAAACCTGTTTCTTTAAATGTCTTGCTATACAGTTTTTCATACTTTATTGCTGCACTGTTTTGCCTCTTGACTGTGATGTCAGACATGGAGTTCCTAGAGGTTCTGACAGAGGGTTTGGACCGGGTGCTGCTGGTCCGAGGCGGGGGCAGGGAGGTCATCACTATTTACTCTTAGCACCTAAGCAAGGAACAAACAGACACTGAGGAGTGTATTTCTCTGATAAGGGGCTGTTCAGTGCTTGAGTTGAGCTGGGAAGATACTGCACTGATGGACTCAGGGTAAGATGTCCCACGCAAGCTGCAGGACAGCGCTGCTCATTCACAGAGGGTGGAGAAAATTCTCCTCTGGGCTGTGAATGTGGTCTATGCTAATCATTTGAATATATCCAAAAGTTTAGTTTGATCTCAAAAGACTTGAGAAGAGGAGAATGGCATCTGTTGCCTTATTGCTGAGTCCAAACCTATTCAAAAGCAGGGACAACAGTGTTTATTATTTACAGTTATTTGTGTAGAGTTATTTGTAATTTATATGTGTTAGATGGATAGTTTCTAATCATGTCATATGTTTGTGAGCTGTATGTGATGTGTGACATTAGTTCTATTTGTATGATTTGTAGATTCTTGTTTGTTTGATACCAGTGTTGATTTCACATTGCAGTATGAGTGGATTTAGTCAGCATAGTACAGCAGTTAAGTACAGCATAAGCCAAATCAAATGTGTGCACAAAAGCCACAGTAATTACACAAAATGTAAAGCAGTCACAAGTCTAAACTTTTACTGCATCTCAAATACATTTTAAGTAAAAATGCTTTATAAGTAAAAAAAGGTAATGCTGCAAAACCTGTGCACAGGAAGTAGTTTTCTCATAGGAATATCTTAATTTATAGTTTTAATGTTTAAGTGTGAGATAAAGGTTCTCACAGTGCAGGTTTGTAAAATAATTTAACAGATTATGGCTCTGAATGTTCATGTTTATGTTGCATCTGTTCATCAAGCCAGTATCATTGTCTAAACAATTTCTTTAATGTACATATTTTGTTAACATTTTCTTTTTTTATAATTTCGTAATTGTGTTTATACATTTTCGCATTCCATGGTAAACATAATACATCGACACTGAAAACATTTTAACAGTACCTATGAAATATTTTAACCTGTAAAATATTAAGCTGGCAATGGGGCAACATCGTTCTTTAACTATTTCACCCAGGGCTGGTTTTCAGTGTATTCCTCTGTCAAGTTTCCTTATCATGTGGTTTGGAATAACTAATTTCAACAGCTCACAGTTATACTGCTTGTCCCAGTGCACAACAGTACAAAAAAAACATTGTTTGATGCCACTGTAGTGAGACCGAGCTCAACTGAGCTGTCCTCATCTTACCTGACCTCATATGGGGTGAAACTATTGGTATATCTTTACCATGAAGATAAGGCTGCTTTATGTCAACCAACAGTATCGTTTATATTATTTTAAAAAATTGAATCAATTAAACATTTCAAAATAATCGTTATGTATGAATAATCATTTTTGTATTTATTTCACAATAAAACAATGTTGTGATAAGTGTGATAGAGCAAATAAGTCATTAATTATAAACTGAGTATTTTTGGCGTATTAATAGCTGAAGCACAAAAAGGCGACGGAAAAAAAACCCATTCTTCACAAATTGTCTCACACTTTTTCTAGTCCATCATTTTCCATAGAGCTGAGATCTGCTGCAAACATAATGGGTTCTTGTGTTCAAAGAAGCACTGGAGGATAAGAGTGTTTGCTGGTTTGTGTGAATGCCTTGGTAGCTTTTAGCCACAGAAACTTGACATGATTTACTGATCATGCCACAGCATTTTGCTAAAATTTAACCTACATTATACATGACACAGGGCCACTCCGTTTGTGCAACTGCATCAGTCTTAAAAGTAAGTACATAAGCCGTTATCAAGGACAAAATGTTGAATGTAATGTATTTGTTGTACAGTTAAAGAAAATCTTATTCTTCAAAGCCACATTATTTCTGTGTTTTCCCTTTTCTTTTGACCTTCTGGAGAAGGAACAAAACTATTGTCCATGTGAGCTAAATGTCACACTGGACAATTCTAAATCTTTAACTTGGGTCAGCCCACTAGTTGTGACAAACAAGGAGTTCCCATGTAACGGCATTCCATTTTTTTTTCTGGCTAGAGAGCAAAAGTAAGTGGAATACCTTTAAAAATAAATGTTTTAATGTAATAACAAAGATTTATTGTTGTCATATAGCAGAACATTTTGGTCCCACAAATTAAAGTGACATATTTCAGTTTGAAGCACCATATATAGCAATGAGCTGAAGAGGTGAAAGATTGTCATATACAATTAAATTATGCTGGAAAAGCATTTCATATATATATATATTAATACAATTAATACCATTTATACAATAACCAATGATATCAATAAATTTAAAAATACCTTCTAATGGGAAAAGTTTATCTAGCCAATAAAATGTATCATCAAATGTATAACTGTTTCATGTTGACTCTCATCAATAGCTGATGAAATCATTTAGCATTCAACAAGATGTCAAGCTGCAGAACTAATGTTTTTAATGCATTTCTATTGTAGACTGCAAAGGAAGACAACACCTCCAGATGTACAAACATTCAATACAAAACAAGGCCTTCTCTGTGATTATAGGTTACATTCTGGGCTTCGTTGCTGTAATAGATGCTGCATGCTGTAAAGCGTGAGGTCAGTGCTTAAACTAATTGACATCCTCACTGCTTGTGTTTCCCTGCACAGCCCTCATGCAGTTCCATGCATCCCACGAACTCAAATTCCTCTGTGTCAAAGTCACACTGTGTCACTGCTTCCAGTCTTTTGAATGCAGACTTTGTTCCCTCCTCTGTATGTACAATATTAGTTTGGTAACTATAGCAGTAAACAGTCTGGAGGTAAACATGTCATGTTTCAGTGTTCAAATGTGATTTATCAGGCTAATTTGGTGCTGGTCTAACAAGTGGACCACCATAGCAATGCTATTGACCAACTTAACCTGTGCTGGTAAAGTTTATTGACCTAATTAAACATCTATATAGGAACATTTATATTTTATGGATTTAATATACACTTTTTTGTATGTTAAAGCAAATTAAAAAGCATTCAGGATACAAAATACAGTTTATCAGTGTAGTGGTGTGTAGCATGGGTATTAAACTCACAACGTTATAAGCATCATGCTCTATCTGTTAAGCAACAGGAAGTGAACTGAGCGCCCCATGGTGTATATAGAACGTATGAATATGGTTTTGTGATTTTGTATCCTATTTAATAGATGTTTTGTTGTAAATCACGTTTTCTTACCCAAAATACATCATAAAACCTTGAATTGTGGAACCATATTATATTGTCAACTTTATAAGGAAAACTTAATGTCTTAAAAGGACTAAATTATGTAAAATGGCAAAGACATTTAAGGTCAGAGTTTGAATGTATTTCTTCAGTTAAAGTGGAATGATATTACAAACAAACAGCTATTTAGTGAGATCAGTCAGTATAGACTTGAGTTATGAGAATAAGGAAAGCAGCTGTTTCTCATGTTCAGATCAGAGATAATGATGCAGGCTTTGAAGATGTGGAAATTGATCAGAGATGTTGTTTCAACAACATCAAACAAGTTTAAACAATTGATACATGCTGAGACATCAGAGGGTTAGGGAATACAACTAACTGTATTTGTTTATAATAAAACCAGTGTAACAATTTCAGGGATTGACTGCTTTGAAAATGGACAGTTATTATATATTATTATTTTGGATTACTTAAGCTGATGCCATACAAATCATGCTAAAATCGTTTATCAAACTAAATGTCTGGTTTAGCCTGTGTGAATAATTTGCCATACCACACAGTACTTGTAAACTACTTGCTCCGCTTGTGTAGGAACTGTTGACTAATGCTCCAGGGGTTTAAACTAAATTACTCCATCTAAACTTGGCTTCTGTATACTTAACCTCAGCGCTGGGGTCAGCTGACATCTGACCTTGTCAACAACACATGGAGTTCTAGGCACAGTGCTACAATCATTACAATTATTAGATTGCTTACACTGCTTTACACAACCAGCACAGGCTGAACACAAGGCCATTATTTAACTAGAGATTTTAAAATTAAAACAATACTAAATGCAACTTCCATAACAACTTTGTTTTTTAAACAAAATTGAATATTGTTGGTATAAAGTATTTTATTTAATCTGTTAACTCAGTGCTTTATAACTGATTTATATCCTGTCATTTATGTCTCAAAGTGAGGCACCTCATTTAGTGACTTATTCTCAGATTGTGATTGATGATCATTAGAAACTTTGCTAGCTCTAGCAAAACATCCAGCCACCATACAATATGCTTCAGGCATGTATCTCAGCAGTAACTTGGAGGTCATTATGCAGGCTATCTGCATTCTCAAGCATTTCAAAGACTTTCCTTCAAAATCATTATCATTTAGTGACCAGTTAATTATAGGTTATTGACAAGAAACACCCATTAAACTGTCCCTTAACAAAACAGTTTATCATCCAGACTTCAGTGGGCCGTAATACAATATTTTAAATGGTCCAGGATAAGGATTCCTCTGATGATAGCAGGAACAGCGCACTGGTTAAGACAAGACAGAGATCTTGTGGAGCAAGATCTTTTGTTCACAGCCAAAGAACGTAGATGTTTTGTCTGACACAGGATCTGTGCTCTTGATTTGTCGTATTGTGTCAAGGAGAGGTATGAGTGCCTTGAGGCAACTCTGCAAGCCCTCTGAGGGGCTTAAAAGCCCCCTGGTGAAAGTCTAACTAGGCTTTTGCCTCTCAGGTGGTCCTGAGTTATCTTGACTGCTTTGAGCAGGTCTCTCAGGAGTCTGCCCAGTGTGACACATAGATCCTTCATTTTCACAGTCTTTTGTTCTTATGCATGTACTATTGTCTTCAAAGCACTGAGGAATAGTGAGGAAAATGATGAAAAGACAGTTGTGAAATGGGAATAATACAAAAGACATACAAAAATGCCTGTTAGCTAAACAGTAGATGTTTATTAATGGTGTGTTAGAAGAAAAATCATTAAAACATCATTAGAAGGGAAAACTGGTAACTAAGAGTAACTAACAATTTCTTGGCATTAAAATACATATATATACGCTTAAATACATATATATTTAATAACATATATAGTTTTCATATAACCGACTGCAGCAAAAAAATGTCCAAATATTAAAATGTTTGGTTTGTGAAAATGTTTGTCATTTCAGCATGTGGTCCAAAAATTCTTGAATAAACCGTGATTGATCATTTGCTTTTAGAATATAGTTTTATATTCATATGTTATTAAATAGCGTTGCAATATTAGGGACGTTTCAGGCAAGAGTGCGAACCAAGAGTCACAGCCAAAAGAGAGAAACAAAACATACTTGTTGAGAGATTGAACAGTCGAGCTGTTTATGGGGTCACTGCGCTAAAACGGATTTGAAAGAGTGGAGAGCGTCGCTTCTCAGAGAATTTTCGGGGTCGGATTTCAGCGGTCCGTAGCGCTGTATAGTGCTGAGACTGAGGCGGTCTTTGTTCTGTGTGCCGCTTCAGCCAGTCCGAAGTGAGAGGCGAGGAGAGTCGGCTTGGAGGAGAGTAAGTCTGACTGGAGAGACAACGCGTGACAGCACTCCGGCACTGATAATATGCAAGTTTAAAATAAGTACTCGGATTTCAAAAGAAAATGAAACTAAGGTAAGTGGACAGGATGAATAATTGTGTTTAAATTGTTAAACTGTTGTGGACATCTTGTTGTAATTGCAGTTAACATAACTGTATTCGTTTAGCCTCGTGTGGCTCGTTGCTGCGCATCTTGCCCTGAGTTCAATCTCATCAGCGCTTCACATGATGGAAGGTAAGCGCGTGACTTTACACTGGGTTGTATCTGATTTTATCATTGTGGGATGTTTTATTTCATCGTGTTTTATATAGAGTTAAAGCCACCGACGGCATGTACTGTGTTTTGTTTGAGTCCACTTTCATAGACGCAGAAAAATATTCATTGCTGGTAAATCTGACACCTGTGGGCCTTTGAATGATGTAAGAAACCGGCGACTTTGCAAACGCTTTTTGTCCAGATGCATTTGTCCAGATGATGGTTGAGGTTGTCTTTATCATAAGGAAAACTTCGCCTGGCTTGATATGAAGTATGCAATACTTTATTTTATAAATGATTTAGGTTTAGTGTAGATATATAAAGTGTGTCGTATAGAAAAGACTCTCCCTGCATAGGTGATAGAGAGAGCTTCAGTTATCAGTAAACCCTTTGGTGAGCTTTTAATCGGATGTTTCATTAAATAGTTTACAGATGAATAGCTCTTATTCAGCTCTCAGATGTTCATGTGATTTTAAATCAAGATATGTGACTATTTTGGATAATTGGATAACAACATGTTTACTACAGGTCAAGTTTAGAATCAATATTTATTTCATTATTAATATTGACACATTTTTTATTCATAGACAAATCATAAAAACAGAGCAGACAACACAAAGGTTATGGGAATCAAAAGAAAGATAACAAAAGAAAATTCCATGTAAATCAAACCATATATTTTAGCATAATAATGTAGTCACACGTTACCTAGAATTTGCAAAAACATCCTATTGGTATTTTACCTTCTAGTATGTAGTATCTAGTATATTACTGCATTTCAAACACCTAAAAAATGCCTACTGAGTGAAGCACTTTTAATAGAATAGAAACATTTCAGGCAAAGAATCCTAAACATTTGACTGAACTTTTAGCAAAAATGTCTATTTTCTTGCCTATGCACAATACCACCATTTCCTAAATAACTGTTTTAGAAGAGTAAACCAATAGATGCATTTAATAGAACTGTAGGATGAGATGTTTCATTTCTCTGTCATCAGTTCTAGACATCTACAGTGTGTTTGGTGTTTTTGTATAATAGGAATGTCTTGTAAATGTTAAGATTATCATCTCATCTTCAAGGTTGTTCAAAGATACTGTATTTGTGTGTCAATGCTAGTGCCAATATTCTGTCAGTCTTTTAAAATAATACTTTTTTACTTTTGTGTGTGTGTTGCTATCATGTTTGATGGGGCTGCCTGTGGTGACTCTGGATTAGGTGACTTGCAGTAAACCATGTGTTGTCTGATAAGTCAAGTGGTGTCAACAGATAAAGTGCTTCAGTAGAGGCAGGTGGCATGTGCTTTCAGCGCTGCCCAAAGCTTGGCATAGTTACAGATTTCATTACAATACTGTGCTCAGATGACTGGAGGGGCCAAAGTGAGAGATAAGTTGTCAGATTCTAGTACATCCTTCATATCCTCTTCATGCAGGGATGTTAATAGGCCTACTGTCCTCATAAGGCAATCTTCCAAACAGCATGACATTCCGATAACTTGATCTGCTCTCTGCTGACCTGAAAAGACTCATCAATCTGGATTTTTTTTTAATCTCTCAAATATTGAGTAATGACAAAAAAGTCTCAGACTGTGGAGTGAACCCACAAATATTAATAAAATATTAATAACTTAATACATTTAAATTATTAGGGCTATTTCAGGTCTTAGAGAAATAAAGGAATGTTAAAAACAAGCTATTTCGGTTAGGCTGTTTAATGTGTTTTTTTAGTATTTGAACAATGAGCTTTTTCAACATGTAATGAAGTGAAAATAATTTGCAGCAAATATTATATGTATATTGGATGATTTGCTTTGTGGAAATTGTGCCAAAGAGAGAGAAGCATTATGTTTATAACATCAGGATATCAAATAGATATCTCTTCATCTAACAAATTTTACTGTTTTTAATACAGAAACTGAGACAATTGAGACAACTGAGACGATTTCAAATTTAATTTTGAAATCAACACACTTATATTGCAAAAAATATTGCGTTATATGATAATTGATAGTGTAATCCTGTATGTCATATAATACATAATGTACTATAATCTAAAATACACTATCTGTGTTTGTTTAATATAGAATGGAGTATATTTGTGGATGGCACAAGCAGATTAATTAGAAAACACTGTGGATTTGTTTGTGATTTTCATTTTTGTAGAGAAGTCTGATAGACTGGCTATGACGTCTATGATGACACTGATATAAAGCACTCTAGTTAAAGCAGTTAAATCTTTCAGTGTGGAGGAAAATATTTGTAAATGTTAGTGATTTGGTTGCAGCTAGTAGTACTACTACACACAGGCAGGTTTGTAGACCTTTAATGAGGGATAGTAGAAGGACTGATGCCAGTGTGTTTTATTGCCTGACTATGTCTTGCGTCCCAAGAATCTTAATTTGTGCAAATGTTGTGTTAAAATGCCAAAATTAATTTGTTGGCATCATATTTCTGAACTGGTGTTGTTTCATTGTGTATGGAAATGCTGGTATGAGGACTATCACATGCATTTGATATATATACAGTACAAGTACTAGCTGTTGTCACAGTGGGCATTTGTCAGTGGATATAAAGCCATTAGTGCTGTGTTCACTGGCTGTGAGGTCTGAAATAGTTCTGTGATAGTTTTTTGTTCTGTGAGCTATTTTACTTAAATTAAATAGCTTTCAAATCAGTTCCTGATTAAGCAGCGCAAATTTACCTTGGAAGAAACCACTAAAACCAGCAGCCAAATGATCAGCATTAATCTAATCCAACCAAAAACTAACAAACAATAACTAAGCTTTGATCTCTTCCCTGTTGTGATACTGTCTGTGTGTGGGGGGAAAAGAATCAGTTTTAGCCAAATTGATCATAACTTTGAATCAAAAAACTACAATGAAAATGTATCATTTAATAACTATTTTGTAATTTCTTCACAATGTACTACAATAGCTTTTTAAATTAAGCATTTTACTCAGGTTACAGTACACTACTGTAAATGCCTAAAAATGCACATTGACCCTAAATATGACATCATTGATTCACAGAAAGTTCCTGTCTGCCATTTGTCAGATATACAATACAGCTATTTAACCCTCACAGTGATTCGTTGCAAGCATTGGAAAATATATAAGATGGAAAGTCACATCACCCCGCTTTAAGTCATCCTGTGCAGAAAATTCTGGGAAAGGGTCAGACTGAGGTTGAGAATGGACAGTCATTTGTTCTTCATGTGTCGAATTTTGGGAATCAAATCCAGTTTCACAAAATTTATTTCAGTCTAAAACTATTCATTACATCAATAGAGTGTCACAGAACAATGTTAAAAGACTAATGGTGTTAAACCTTTTTAAGATGGTGATAATCTGTGTTGTCATAACTTTAATTTTCAATCCAAACAACTATTTTACTGCATATTGCTACTGTATTATTTTAAAAGTGATAACTCTGAAAACATGTTTTGTGTCTATGCACATTCTTTATCCATTCTAACCTCCTTGATCATGCCGTTCTATAATGATGTTGGTGAACCTCATTTCTGTGTTCAGTCAGCTGTGACCTGCAGGTGGGTGATTGAGTGATTGAGTTTGAACACATTGTCAGTGCTTAGCCTGAACATTTCTAACATCTCTGCCAAGGAGTCAGAGTCTGTGCTAATCTGTGCTTCAGTCAGATGACACTCACTTCTCTCTGTCATTACCTGCAGCATCACTGATGCTCATAACAGTGCTTGTCCACATTTTGTGAGAAACTGACAGAAAATTAAGTTGTTAAATGTAATATTGTCAATGAGGTATTTGGGCCACTGTAATTGGATTTTTTAGGCTTAAATTCCTTATACCCCATTGATTTTGATTGTATAGAAGAAAGTAGCCTGAATATTTTTCACTTTGTGTTTTACAGAAGAATGTAAACAGGTTTGGAACCACATAGTGAGTTTATTATGTTATTTTTAAATTTATTTGGGAGAGCTACTAGGTTAACCAAAGGCTTGATAGTAGAAGTGAAAATTAAAATTAAATTTAATATGCAGTACAATACTGTGTATGAGGAATAGATACGAAACTATCCAAGCAGCAGAAAGCTGACTTGCATATCTGTAACAAGTAAAGCCAGGGTGGCTGCTGGCTCTGTAAAGAAAACACATCTTACACAGAAGCAGCATTGAGTTTGCTCTGCTCTTATAGGTGTACAAGGAGGGCAGGTCTCTGAAATGTCATAATGACCTGAGTCAGAGTGAGCAACAGTAGGCCACTGTCTGCTCTGACACAGCTCCTCCCTCTCATCTCACAACTCACCCTGATTGGCTTACAAAATCTGACTGTGATGTCACACACTGCATGACCCTGTTATGATTCCAAAAATTAAAACACAAGTATGCAAGTCAAATACATATTTCTATTGCGGTGTGTGTTTACTGTATTTTCATTTCAGTGACAAATAAAATGTTAATATTTATTGAAACATATATTATATATAGTTTTTCATTTCATTTAGTCAGATTGATTTAAAGATGCTTTGCAAAGACAACATGACTTTGCTATAAGTCAGTATTGCTGTTCCTTCGTATTGCTAGTTTTTTTACATTCTATAGCGTTTGTTTGTCAAAATTACTTCACTGCTCAGGGTCATATAAGGTCAAAAGCACAAAGGTTGCTGTTTTTGAATATATTTTTTACTATATATTCTATACCCTGCAGTGAAGTAAATCTACATTTCATAATCATTGGCCATAACAGTCACAGTTTACAGCTAAAGCTACTGCTTTACATGTTGTTTTTCAACAACTAATCAGACAACAGACCACAAAATACAGACTGACATCAAGTATGCAGCTGCCACTGTGTCGCAGCCCATTCAGTCACCAAGACAAGAAAAACGTGAGGAGTCCAGACATGAATAAAAAGTGTCTGGAGTGTGATTTTGATTTAACGTGGCTCAGCACTGTTTTTGTTCACCCAGGAAGCCTCCTTCATTTTGCTAATGATTACTGAGGCCCGGCGTCTGTCAGCTTCTGTTCTTTCACTTGCTCTGATGATAATCCCCCAGTATCATGTCACTCTTTGTGTGGGTTAGTGGCGAATAGCAGTTCTTAGAATCTGGTACCAGTTCTGTAACTCACCACTAGGGGGAGCTGGATGATAACATGCGACTCATGCCGCTCAGATTAGGGTTTCCAAAACGGGAGTTTTGACCACTAGGGGTTTGTGAAGGAACTGCAGGGAGTTGCTAAAAATATGATGCTAATTGCAAATAATATTTAATATTTCTGTAACTAAATGTATCAAGACATTTATAAAACTAGAATGACATTCATAAAATGTATCAATCATTTTACGTTTTCCTAAATATCAACTTGTAAAGATTGATTATTTTCCACATATTTTTAGATTTAACATTAAATTGATTATATAATACGATCTCCTAGAATTAATATCTGTGAGTGAGCAATCTAATGAGGCCAACATTTATTATTCCATCAACAGAGTTTTCATCATTTGTGATTCAACAATCTGTAGTTATTATGTTTTAAAAATGTCTAGGTTTTGTTTCATAATTACACGTTTCACAGTACAGCACTGTGAGGGTAAATGCAGACAAACTTTTTCCAGGTACAGTACAATATACTGGCTTTCCACAAGCAAGACAAATGTTAGGCAAATAAAGGTGTCTAGCACTTAATTCTTTGTCTGTCTCTTAATTCTAGGCTCTGGCATTTAGAGAACAGTACTGTCTAATTGTTCCATTAGGCAAAATGCTCTTGCATGGAAGCTTTGACTTTAATTGAGATTGTTTTATAGACTAAAAATTCACAGTATTGTGCAGCTGATGGTTTTTGACAATAAACCAATTACTGGGTATTTAGGAGGGCAGAACTGTGGTACTGGAAAGGGAATCGTGTGGATGTAAGAGTGGAAATCTCTATTGCTTAACCTTTGGATTGCAAAAAGTTTCTAAAACTTAATAAAGGTGAACTATTTAGTTCCTTTATGTTAACCTGATACTTATTCTCAAATGGACAAATGGACAGATTTTCTGTATTTCCTATAACCTAAAGCATCCTTTTAATGTATAGTGTACTGTAAAAGTTCAAATGCTTTACTCCAAATCAAGACCCACACACAAGCACGTGTTAACCTATTTATTCCAATGGGCACATATATACTGTTTTCATACACTGCTATTATTTATAAATACTATAAATGCACCCTAATCCATAACAGGGTGATGTTACTCAGGTTTGCTAGGTTTCACTCATTTTTTCCTGGGTACATTTTTTTCCTCATAATTGTTAAGTAAACACTGCAAACAGGTTTATTTGTATTAATGAGGCCAAATTATCAGTTTTATAGCTAAATGTCACAATTGTGAGGACATTTTGAGAAGGGAGTAAAATGATTACTGTGATGAACAAATCCATTAAGATACATAAAGTAAATGAAGCAGAATTTGTGGATGTGAAGGCTAAAGCACAGCCTCACATTCAATTAAATTTGACTTGTTAAGTTATTCAACTCAGAGCTATGAGCTTATGGTCTCTGGGTGACATGTTTGTCTATTCCTGATATTTGAATAAGATGTTAAAAAACATTCATTGTATTTCTGTTTTGACAGATGAATACAGTGTTGTGTACTAAAACTGTATAGGGTTGTTTTGTGTAAATGTCCTCACTGGCCATTTTTGGTAAATGAAGCAGCCTATCAACAAATAAACACATTCATATCTTTACACACACATAAATAGACTCTTGTAAATTGAAGCCCAAATACTCTGAGGCACACTCAAGCATGCACTCCTGTGGATATGAACAGGCCTCTCTTTGTCACTGTATTGATGTGTTCTGATCACTGATCTGTGGAGAATTGGCTGAGGATTTTGGCTCATTATTTATATGCCCCGATTTTCCTCTTTGCTTGTGGAGTGCAACTCTTAGTTTTTTTCATCTTATTAGATATGGAGGCCTTCCAGTTTCTATGTGATTGTCTTTCAAAGGGATTTCTTATAGTTCTACAAAGTAAATTAATGTTTCTACTCATTGTATAACCTGCAGAATGTAGTAATTTACTTTTTTTTTTTACTATTTTTAGCCGCTTGGGCATGAGTCAGCAACTTTGAACAGAATGAATTTATACTTTCAGTTTAATTCCTTATAATTGTTAAAGTCATTACATAATAACAACTTTTTTTATGACCCCTTTTATAATTATTTAACACAACACTGAACATCTTACAGATACTGCAAGGGGTATTATGAACATTTTAGTTTTTTAGTAATTTCATAATTGCCTATTTTTCTCATGGGACTGCAGTAAACCAGTATCAAATAACTTAATTCTACCTAAACATTTTCAGAACCTGAATTCCAGAGACTGGTGAGACATGGGGGTCAGAGCTTGTCAATTCTCCCTGTGTGTGCTCAACAATCCGTATGTAATAAGATGACAGGAGAGATTTTCATGTGCGAGGGGTATTATTGTGAATCATTAGTGTATTTTGTTGATAGTAACTTATCTAAATGTCTTTTGGAGGTAAGCCATGCAGTTAGATGATTACTGAGATTAGGTTTTACCCATGTGGCTATCAGATATTATAAAGCAGTTTAACATTTTTAATTGTGTCATATTGGTGTGCATGAGAGATCAGTCTGGTGTATAGCAAATGCTTTTCTCAAAATATAATCCTAAATACCCAACACATGATATTACAATAAAGGATTAGACACAGTAGGTTTCTGGACGCCAGGGAAATTGGGGTCGCTGATGGAGCGTTGATGCAGGGACACCTGCTGGTTTGAGGCAGAGGGGAAGATGGTTAAATTACCCCTGGGGTTCAGATGTTTTTCCTAATTAATGCCTGATTCATCTGACTAATGAATGCAGCTATTAAAGTACCTTTGCTGAATCTTTCTCTGTAAATGAATGTATTGTGTGTGGTGTGACATACGGTATGGTTTTGTTAGTAAATCTAGGAAGGCTGGTCTTCAGCTATGCTTTGCACTAATGCGTTGTTTGTGTTTTGGGAACAGACTGTACACTGCAGTTAAGTTCATATAACAGGGCTGTTAACGCTCCCTCTGGTGTAGTGAATACCAGCACAATTCTGAATCTCATTGCTAGAAAGACACAGTTTTATAACAGTAATTATTATGTTTTGTGGTCATGCTAATTAGTCATATGTGCATTGAGATTAGCCTAAACTAATAAGGGGGTTTTACTTGTTAACGTGATTTAATACTGTACATATTGTGGGGCGAAAAACATTGGAGGCATAAAGAATGAGGAAAAAGACCAATTACTTTTAATTTTAGTCTTCATTTAAGCATTGATATGGTCAAAATCCATTATGAAGAATTCAATTGATGCTGTAACATCTGGTCTGTTTATCACAAAAAACTTATTGCGTGGCAATTGAATATGGTGCACAATTTACAGAAATTTTTTTTGCCTGCATTTATGATAATCATATATATATATATTTATTCCCTTCACTGCCTAAAATCACTATAAGCTGTTTTCACAGAAAAAAAAATCTGTAATGAGCCTTTCAGATTCTTTTCAGTGCATAGAGAAAAATAACTGTGTGGGTTTGGAAAAACACAAGCAAATATGTGGGAAACTGTTCCTTTAAGATTAAAAATAATATATGGAGCTCTTACAAAACCTTGTAAAGGGCCTGCATTTCTAGTCTTTATATATCTTTAAAGGCTTTGTAGTTCTTTTGCTTGAATAAATGTAAAGTTGATAGCTTGAATTAGGTAATAATTTATTTAATATGACTATACATTCGTTTTTTAAAAGCAGTAATGGGAAGCGATTAATGGCTGCATACATGTGCCCTCATATGTTGCTGTAACCATGTGTTCCCTTAATGTTTTTTCAGAACGAGGATCAGAGACTCACCTGGTCCTCACAGAGCTAGTCGGAGTTCCTCTTCCTCCCTCTGTGTCCTTCATTAATGGCTATGAAGGTTTTCCCGCCTACAGCTTTGGGCCTGAAGCTAATGTAGGCAGACTGACCCAGAGCTTTATGCCTGAGCCCTTCTTCAGGGACTTTGCTGTTATTGTCACCCTCAAGCCCTCCAGCTCTCAGGGAGGGGTGTTGTTTGCCATCACTGATGCCTCCCAGAGGATCATTCATCTGGGCTTGGCCCTGACAGCTGTGGAGGATAAGACCCAAAGGATTGTACTGTATTACAGCGAGCCAGGGGCTGCGGACACCCAGCAGGTAGCTTCCTTTAAAGTCTATGACATGACACACCAGTGGAACCGCTTCACATTGACAGTGGAACAGGAGGAGGTCCGGCTCTACATGGACTGTGAGGCGTACCACAGCGTTACCCTGAAGAGAAGCCAGCATCCTCTCAGTTTTGAGCCTGGCTCAGGCATCTTTGTGGCAAATGCAGGCAGTACTGGCCTGGACAGATTTGTGGTAGGTCTCTGTTTTATAGTATGCAAAGAAATCAGAACCATTCTCTAAGAGACTTTTTTTAGAGACTTTACAAATACCACTGAAAAATCACTGAACATAAATTATTGTCATGTCAACAGGCATGTAGCAATTTATATATACATGACTGTATGGCTACATCCCATGGCTAGACTATCAACCTGTCACATAAAGCTGGCAGTACAAGTAGAAGTGGATAAACACTTTGACTGGTACTCCAAAGATCCAGCATTTACAAGAAAGTTGCTGTTATGTTTGCTGTATTATGTTTGTGCTTTTCAGCAACTCAGCTCTTCTAAGTACACTGTAAGAAATGTAGGGACATTTAATTGTCCCTCATTGAGCTATTGAGCAGTCACCACAAGGACCAACCTGTACAAACAAAAGTATGTTTACATATTTATAAAGGTCCTGAAAGAGTAGAAACTTACTCTGGTTTTGTGGCACACTTAGATTATCCTAAAAGAGTTTTATTCCCTAAGAGATTTATTGTTTTTCCCCACTTTTCCTCTTGTGAAAGTATTGGCGAGTTTTTAATTAAGCTTCACTTGCCATTGTTTTATGATTGTTTAGACTATGACATTTCATAATTCCTTTAATAATGGAAGTAGCTGATGGCAATCATAAATCTCTGTTTTTCTATGATGAAAGTGTAGCTGAAAGAACCTATTAAATACTAATGAATAAAGTGAGGGGAATTCTTCTGAAAGCCTGCTGATAATTGCTTGAAATTTATTACCGTTCCTTAAGCGCCGCTGGCACATCACAGACCCATTGGTATATTTCTGCTGTTCATATCCTAAAAGCTGTCTGCTGGTGTTAGAATTAAAGCAAGAACTAAACACATTGCAGTCTGCATATTCAGTAGTTTACAGGCAACGGCGGCACAGATTTACAGACATGAATGCAATGTGATTAACTATTTGGCATTTTAAATACACTGTGCAGTCTTTTAACACAAACATTTATTAGGTTTCTTTAACATGCCTACAGAAATAACCCTCACACATCTCTCATTTTTGCTCTCTTTCTTGTTCTTTTCCCCTCAGGGGTCTATCCAGCAGCTGGTAATAAAATCAGACCCCAGGGCAGCCAAAGAGCAGTGTGAAGAAGATGACCCTGGTGTAAGTGCATTCGTATTACTCTCTACACTTTCCTCATTAAGTTCTTTATTTTATACTCTGAAAGAAACAACAGTGCCTCATTTACATTGCCAGCTTTGAATTTCTGCTGGTCTCTGACTGTTGGTTTTTAATTTTTAGCATGTTATGCTGGCATCAACCCCTACCAGATTTGAGGCAATGAATTCACTTCCATTGTTAATTACTATCATTGTGTGCTGGAACTTATTGGTTCTCATTAAAAACAAATGACTCCCTGTCCTATTGTTGCTGTGAATCGCTCTCAGTGTGAACAGGCTTTATTGGTCTCAAAGAAGCCTTACATTAGCCTCTCTTCCACTATCAATTTGGGCCAGTGTGAGCAGAGCTATCAACTCCTCAGCCGGGGCCAAATTACCTCAGACTTCGAAGCACAAGTGCAAAATTGATCTGCATTGCTGCTAACGGGCCAATAATTCCACTATGTTGTCATAAAACACGCCCTTAATGTGCTCTAGCGTAAACGTCACACGTTATTGATGGGCTATTAAACCAAATAACATTTTGTGGGGGTTTGCAAGCTCACGCTTGTAGCTAGGCTGTAATCTATTAATATGGGCACCCAAACAAACAACCATGTTTACTGACTAGTAGTGATACACAGAAAGCTCATATAGACTCATTTTGACACCAACCTTAACTCATTCTCCATTTGGCCATTTTTGTGACATGCCAAATGCATGCGATTGATTTCAATGTCCCCTACTTAATATATGCTTACCTCTCATAGTAAACAAAAAGCCAACTGTTACATTTACCCTTGGGTGTAATTCTTGTTAAACTGGCATGCCCCCTTGTGGTAGAGTCACACATAACGTACACAGAGTGATGTTCACTGTTTGGGATGTGTATGTGATTGTAGGCCTCAGGAGACAGAAGTGGTGATGGTGATTATGATGATGAAGAAGACCAAGACACACATGAGGAAGACTTTGGTGGGGCAAACAAAGTAGAAGATAAAGAAAAGGTTAAGCATATAATCACATTTATTAACCTGATGACATTGTTTTGCTATTAAAAAGTATTTTTACTACAATACTTTTACTGTTTAGGAATAATGCTTGCTATTTATAAGTAATATAAAAATTCAAAATGACCTTCACAATTTATTTTATGTGGAGTTTTCATAAGAAACGTTTTCTTTGTGAGAGCTTAGTTACAAAAAAATGCTTTTTATCAAAAAGCATGTTAATTTTTTGTGTAGGCACAATTGTCCATTATAGTAGTTTTTATGTGTATAGTTGTTTGTGTTGAGGGGTTAAGTTTTAGAATGATGAGATGTATTTTGTTTTTTGTTTTGTGGGTTTTTTTTGCAAACAAATCTTTGTATTCACTGGAAAATTAGGAGGTTTATTCTCTCTTAAGAAAATTAAGTTTAAGGCTTTTTACAAGTGACATCAAAATGGTTTAGTTTCTTTATTCTCTCTCAGCTCATGACAGCTCAGTTTTTCTTGATCATTATGCAGCTGCAAAACATTAAACCAAAAATGCCCCAGTTTTACTCTTCTGCTACTCTTTAGCAGAAGAGAGTAAAGTAAAGTGTGCACTTTTTAATATTACAATATTGGTTTGTCAGAAACCAATTTTTGCGATACTAGTTGATCAGATGTAACATGTAACTGACAGTGTTTCAGTTTGTTTGTTTTTTCGTTTGCAGCAACATGGGCTCACCTCACCTGTGCAAGCCCCGCCCACTCTATCACCTGAGGAAGAGGAAGAAGGTGATTTCTCAGGACAGGTGACCCCCATAGACGAAAGGTTGTTTAGGGGTGAGACGACAGACTTTAATTTAGACAACAAATTGTTGATGACAAGTAGTCAATAACAATCATTTTTTGTCCTGTTACTGTAAATGTCTTCTGTGTTTGTTTATCCTGATTATTAGATTAAGTTTAATATGAAACAAGATCAATAATGTTAACACAATCTCCATATATTTACAATACATTTTTTTCTTTTTTACAGGGACTTATAAAATAGACAATACAGTGGAGAGTACTAAGGATGTAAGTAGTAATACAATCTGTCGAGAACATATTTCAATAAGCAGTGTTAATGTGTTTATGAAAGAATAAAGGGTGTTTCTTTTAAATAATGAGACAATAATTCAAGTACATTTTTAATACTTCAAATTTTCCAGGGTTCTGGCCAGGGGCCTAAAGGGGAGCCTGGAGCACCTGGACCACCAGGCCCTCCTGGACCACCTGGACCTTCTTCCCCACCCAGACATTCAGGTCAGCCTGGACCGAGAGGCCCACAGGGTCCAAAGGGTCCAACTGGAGTACCAGGCAGTCCGGGGAAAGATGGACAACCTGTATGATTTTTTTCCTTGTCATAGACAGTTTTTGTTAATTACGCACTGATGAACTGCTTCACTGCTTTGTAAGCCTGTAGGATATGCTGAAAACATTCAGTGTTTAGCTGTAAATATGCTGCATTTACTGGGTTTAAGCTTTTTGCTAATGCCTTTCTAATGTTTTTCAGGGAAGCAAAGGTGAAGAAGGAAAACCAGTAAGTAGTAATTTTCTCGCTCTTTCAAAATACTCTGTGTTAGATGAAGAGGAAATGAATGCAATATTGCACAATTCTGAGTTGATTCACTGGCATTAAGTCAGGGATAAAGTACAGTCAACCAGTTATTATTGTGAAATAAACACAGACAGGGTTATAAGGACCCTAATGCAAAGCAGAGCTGAATCTGTTTACCTTTATGAGAAGACAGAAACCAAGTAGTTATAATCTGAATAGACATATCAGATATACAGTATATATATATATATATATATACAGATATACATATACAGCATGCAAAATGCTGCAACTGACCAATCACCTTAGTGCAAATATTATCGCTGTTGTTATATTAAATATAATATTATTACTGTTATTTTGTTATTTCTAGCAATTCATTTAGGTAGAATGTAAATGTGAAACTATTAGAATTTTTAGAACTAAGATAAATTACATGCCATTCCTTGACAGTATTATGAAGAAAATGTAGAAATTGATTCCTGCAATTTGCAAATGTACAAATGTTGTTAAACGTACCTTGTGGTATTGTATATTGGTAAGTAATTGTAATATTATTATATATGTATGGAATCTGATCATTTATGTTTTGTTTAGCCACCATGTTTAATAACTTACTGTCATAGCTTTATATTCAGCTTTAAGTAAAAAGTGTCTCTTTAATAAAGGGAGTAAGAGGACCAAAAGGAAATCCAGGATTACCTGGAGAATCTGGAATCAAAGGGGAAAAAGTAAGGAATAATACAAATGTCCCATGTGTGGTTTGTGTAATATTATTATGCAGCAAGGTCCTGCTGTTGTTGCCTGAAGTGTTGCTGTCTTTTCAAGCTTTGATGTTAGCAAACATCAATGTTAGTAACAAGTTTATTTTCAATATTTTTAGGGTGATCCTGGAGAGGGCTGGCCTGGACCACCTGGTCTACCAGGGCCTCCTGGACCAGCTGGGCCATCCAAACCAGTTAAAGTTCCAGTGAGTGTATTATACAGAGTATTAAATTAAACATGGTATCAGGCATTATATCACATTGAACAAACTGTGTTGTAATACTGGTATTCGTTGCAAAAGCATGTGGTTTGTAACTGTATTATTTCTTAGAATTATGCATTTGACTACTGCAAATGTGTTTTTGTCTTATATAAAACTCATACAACACTGTTAGTCTTGTTTACTAAAATGTTTGCTTTATTCCTTTCTGAATGCCAGTATGGATTTGACGCTATTGGTTCTGGATTTGGAGACGTTGACGCTGATACAGAACTTCTAAGAGTAAGTCAAATTTATTATAAAAGCATGTTTGGATATGATTTGCAGTCATTTGCTGCATACTGCTTTTCATGTTATATCAGTGTTTGTGTCATTTAACTAAGAATTAGCAGATTTATCTTTATAATAACATTGTTATATTCTAGGGTCCACCTGGCCCTCCAGGGCCTCCAGGAAAACCTGGTCCTCCTGGTCCTAGCAGCCGCTCAGAAAGTATGCTCCCCGGACCCCCTGGCCCACCAGGTGCACCTGGTAAAGATGGCAAACATGGGCTTATTGGGGAACCAGGAATTCCTGTGAGTATATTCTCTCTTTGACCTTAAAGAAAAGTTAAAATCAGTTGCTATGGAGAAGCTCATTCTCCATTTTATTACAATTTATCTCTGTCTGTCTTGTCATCTCACATTCACATCCTACATCCAATGTTTAATGTACGTAGACAGTGGAAAATAAAGCACCATGAAAATGATTTGTAACTCAGACCAGCTGATAAATTATTCATTATTCTGTTCAAGAACTCCTGCTGTTGTTAAATGCTGTTTTTACCTCAGTTCTCAGGTGATTCATTCATTATTGTTTCTTCTTTCTGATTTTTTCCAACCCATGTTACAGCTATTTGAGGACTGGTTTAGTGGGTCGGGTACCGTCTCTGGGTTTGGCTCAGATTTTGGTAGTGGACAGGCGTTGCCCTTGTTTGTTCAGGTCACTGAGTCAGTAGGTTAAAAAGGCAGCATTTTCTCTCCAACGATGCCACTTTCTCTGTAATTGCCTGAAATGAGTTTAGCTTAGGTTTGAATAAAATTATATGTATGCATGCATGTGTAGATATATTTGCTGGAATCTTCTTTTCTACCACATTTTGTCAATACTTTTATAAGTTTGTGGCCACTGGACTGTGTTATTCGTAACCAACAGGACAGTTTTAAAGGCTTTACATTAAAAAATCTTTTGAAACATTTTAATGTGAAAGACATACATCAATTGTTAGAATATGCTATGCAAACACCAACATCAGGGGTTCTTAGTACAAGAAAATGAATTGTACTTGTAGTATTTGTGGCCCCAGTTATGCAATTGGAAGGAAAATTAGTAGCGCTTTAAATGAAAACGGATATACTCACATGCTACAATGTTGAACATCTTGGACCTGGCTGGAACTGATGCAATACTGAATTTTCTGAACGTTGGAGAGAATCTGTCTTTTTACTTTTACATTGTCTGCTTTTACTAACTGTTTTAGCAACCTTTGAAACGACATAATGGTAAAACGCCATTTGCCCTTTCTAATTTATATTTGCCTTAATCAGATATTGTGCAATTTTATAAATGGAAATAATGTCTGGCTTTTGGATACTGACATCACAGACTAAATGGTTTTAGTCACATTATAAGCAAGCGTCTTTTTAATCCTTAAAGGGTGCGCCTGGTAATGATGGCACAGTTGGACCAAAAGGACCAAATGGAGCAAAGGTATAAAAAAACCTTAAAAAAGTAATAATTAATTATATATTATTATTAATTATAAATAATTAATACAAATGATTTATTTATTACTTTACTTATAACTGTACACCTAATTTTCTTTAGGGTGAACAAGGAATAAGAGGACCCCCTGGACCAAAGGTATATTACTTATATATGAAGTTATATTACTGTTACAAAATACATTCAGATTATTAACCAATCATTTAACCCAAAGGATTCCAAATATAATTAATAAAAAACAAACAGAAGCTTTTATAACTAAAGGAATAGGTAATTTTGTGACATTGACTGTGCAGAAAATCACACTTGTTTGCTTCTACTGAAGTACACAAGCTTCTGGAACTATCTCAAGTCATGCTGGGACAACAAGGATCATCAGTTTTTGCAAAGCTTGTGTAATCAATGCCAAGTCGAAACCATGCTGTCATTTTATAAAAGAGGGACATACTGTTGATGTGAACTTTTTACCATTTTACCAAGTACCAACTTTTTTCACAGTTGAACTGTTAAGTTTAGTGTATAAATAACAAAGAAGCATTTCAGACTGAATACAACTGTTCAATATATTTGTAACTACTTGAATTAACATGGATTAGTTAAGCTTTGTGCTTTATGGTAAATGTATGTTCTACATTGTAGTTAAAAGGCCAACTATTTAAATCAGTCTTGCTTGCCCTACAGGGAGAAAAGGGTGACCCTGGGCTGAGAGGTCTGTCTGGCCTTATAGGGCCTATAGGACCAAGGGGTGCACCTGGACCACCTGGTCCTCCTGGTCCACCAGGAAACAGCTCTATGGTGGACATTTTGAAGGTCTGAAGATTTCTCTGCTGACAACTATAGTCTGTTACATATAATGCCTGAAAAATGTAAAGCATCAAAGAGAATATGATCTTTAAATGTTACTTGGTACTGTCTATATAAATACAAATTCATTTATAAATTAAATTATTCAAACCTAATATATCAAAATAACCTGAGATGTGAAGCTAAAATTGATAAGATACTAATTTTCCATTTTAGAATTTGTGAAATATTCCTTATTTCTGAGAGGCTTTAAAATTCAATAGTCTTTATAAAGCTAGTTTTATACAAGTGTTTTAACCTACAGGACATAGAGGGTTCTGGAGAAAGTGGATTTTTTCTTGGAGCAGAAATTTCAAATGGCCACAGAGTGAGTGTACAAGCTCATCAAAATGTAATGCCATTTTCAGATTCTATTCATCTATATTCTCACACTTCAAGGTGTATCTATCATTGATACAATGACTGGAGCTTTTTTCCTATTCAAAATTTTAACGTTTTGCTGAATGGACATAATTAATCTCTTCTCATTTTAAAGGGACCTCCTGGGCTTCCTGGCCCACCAGGACCTCAGGTTGGTTTATCATCTGAAATAAAAGATATTATGTAAAATTACTACCATGAAAACTGGACTGTTAAACAATTGAAATGACTTTATAGCTGTATATCATGCCACAGTGATAATATTTATTTTGTACAGTGTTCTTTTTATAATACATATTTATCAACCATTTCAGTCTGCGGGGTGTGTGTACATATAAAACATAAATACAAATTCTGATATAATAAATCTGATAATCTTGAGGATATTTGTAACATCCTTGTTTATTACAATAAAAATGCAGAAGATTTTCTGTTAGGCTTAGAGTAGTCTTTAGATATTTCAATCAAATTTAGATAAGTAAATGTGTGTGTACAGGTACGTGTGTGTGTGTACGAGATAGAGGAAGATGTATTATATTTGTGTTATATTATTTCTGTAGGGACTTCCTGGTATCAATGGGGCTCCCGGTTTGACTGTAAAGGTTTGTCGACCTGTTGCATTTTGTCCAAAACATAAAATGGAGACTATATGTGAATATATGGATAGTACTTATATATAGTATAAAAATATAAAGGTGATGTAATTCACAACACCTGGATAAAATTAGGGCACAGTGACACTAAAGACTACAAAGACCAGGGTCATGAACTACAAAACGTATGATTTCAAACAACTTCAAAATAAACAAATAGAACATGCATGTTACCCAACCCACATGAGATCACACTAAATAACTAAACATAATCACCCTAAACAACTTCCCTCTAACCCAAACAAAACAGATGGTGTTTAATTTCACAATGTGTCATTTAGTATCTATGGAAGTGTTTTATGATCCATGTCTCCTCCTTCAGGGTGAGGGTGGAGCCCCAGGAACGGATGGAATACCAGGATTAGCTGGTTTACCAGGAGCAAGGGTCCGAGTTCTAATTTTTGCTCTTCTTTCTCCTTTTTGTAATTAAGAAAAGCTTTTTTTACTTGGATTACTCTCAAAAATCTATTTAAGTATTATTAGTACTATGATACAATGTAAGTTGTCCTTGGAGACTGTGGACGGTGTGGTGGAACACAATGTGTATGAGATTTTAATTTGATCTGTTCTATTTTCACCAGGGACTGAAGGGAGACAAGGGCAGTCAAGGACAGAAGGTATGAGGTCTTTATCTGGACACAAAATGTGAGCAGTTGGTGTCTAGAAGTAAACTGGCAGATTTGTCAGTGGTCAATATCAGTAACTAGATGTGGTGGCCTATGGCTGATAAAATGCACAAGAGATGCATAAATACATATACATGTGTAAAGGAAGTTACTTAACCATATGTTGGGGACAAATCTGTACCCATAAGAAAGCAGAACCAGACAAATCTGAGCACTTTTTTGGGGACATCCTCATTTATAAAAATGCTATGAAAATATATAAGAATATACACTTTGTACAGTCAAACTTGTTATTGTTTTACTTTTATAAAAAGTTTATAAAAATATTCACTGAACTGCCTTAAGCAAAGTGTTTCTTTTTCCTTTGAGAAGCAAAAACTGAGGAGAATTCTAAAAAGTCAATTCTAAAACAGAATCATTTTAGTAGCACAGAAAAAATATTCTGTTGTGCTGATCGATATGGGTTTGTCAGAAACATCTGTAGAGCTGTGTTTCTGATATAATGTCAAAATGTAATTGTAATTTGTAGTATAATTATAAATATAACGATTTAACAATTCATCTGTTTGCAGCGCTGTTAGTGGATTTTAGAACCAATACAAGACTAGATATCTAACATCTTTAGCATGATTTAAAATTGTGATGAAACTGTTACTTCACAACTGTTACTTTTGTGTAATACATACTGCAAGCTGCATTAAGTTACTCTAATTGTGACCCAGGGTGAGCAAGGTCGTGATGGACTGAACATCACAGGGCCTCCTGGGCCCCCCGGCCCACCTGGACCCACCTATAACATGCAGGATGTAAGTTAAAAGCTTATCACCTCCTTGGATTTTATTTGTTTCAATTATCTCTGTAGGATGTTGTTGTATGAGATCCTAAAAATATAAAACTGACTTTCCATCAGCTTCTTAATACCAAGATCCAAGGACCACCAGGGCCTGTGGTACGTAAAACAGTGCAATGGTTTTATATCTTATCCTTCCAATATCCCATTTGCTATTTAATTTCTCAGATTAATTATGGCTGGGAGGATGTTAGGCAAGCTCTTTTACCTCATCACTTTCAGTAACACAAACTTAAAACAGTGAAAATTAATGACATGTGTTTATTTATTTATCTTACAGCATTAATTAAACTATTACTGATTGTAGTTCAGTACTACAATCAGTAATGGTTTGTATTGCTTTAACTAATACACAGAAAAGCCTATGGTACAGTAGTATTGAGAAATTTGAGTGAAGCAACCAGATGCAATGTCTCTTCTTGGCAGTTCAAGGTCTCTAAGTGCTTGACATTTCTACATCCATCTGGAACGGGGATGTTCTTTGAGCATGAATCACGCTCATGTCATTTTAAATGCTTTTCACGTCTGTGTATGTGTGTGTGTTGCATGTTTCAGGGCCCTGAGGGCTTGCCTGGTAGACCTGGATTCCCTGTAAGAATATATTTATCTTCATATCTGTACATATCTGCTGTAGAACATATATTAGAATGATATGCAAATGGTTTACCTGATAACCCTAAAGATATTATATTTTATTTGCTACAAATACGCATTTTTTCCCATTTCAGTCTTTAGTCCATGCAGTTTCCTCATAATGTCCTAAATTACCCTTGTTGGTTTTGTCCTTGTCCTAAATTGTTGGTTGTTACAATTTTAGCTCTTGCATTTGTGTCACCTCATAATTTTGTGGTAAAAACTACTTATAGTTTTTAATTAAAATGGTTTTGTTTTTGTAGCTGTTCAATAAAGATATTCTGCTGCTTAAGGCTTTAAACTGAACAAAACATTTTAATTTTGAAAATCACATAATATTTTCATCATCAGGGCCCAAGAGGACCAAAGGGTGAAATTGGATTGCCTGGTATCCAAGGACCTCCAGGACTAAGGGTACAAGTTCAAAAAGCAATGAGATGTTCTTTGAAAATACTATTATTTATTAATGCAACATACACATCATTCCTGTAACTATGGGATGGCATTCTCTGCTTTGAGAATCTGCTTTGAGTTTACATCCTCTGACTAGAAATGGGCAGTTTCTATGGAAACCCTAATACCACCAAAATGGCTTTGTTGTTGACAGCAATTCATAATTATTAATTCACCTCTATATGCATCTTATATGCAAAATGATTACGAACAAAGGAATCACACCAATGGCAACATTAAATGTCATATTACACAGAAATGTGTGTAAAGGTACAAAACTAATTGCCGCTGCCATTTTGGGGATGTTATAAAGGTCAAGCCAGAGATTCGTCAGAGATTCATACTATACTGAGTTTTCCACTTCTAATTACACCTCTGACAGTAACATCAATGGTTTGTACTAGTCAGACACTAGTAATTATGCTAATTTCAATATGATGTGAATACAGCATTAGCACACCTACCCTACCATTATGAGTCCAAAATCTCCCTTTAGTTTCAACTGACATTGTAAGGTTTCATTTTATAAATGTATTTCTACATCTGAGAAAATGTCCACTGCAATTTAATTAGCACAGCAGATACTGTAAGCTAAATAGCACATTAGAAAGTGCTGTAGGCTAAATTGTTCTTGTAACCTGAAGGTGTCTTAAGAACTTACACCGGTCCCTGCAATCAGGGTTGAGAGGTCTTTATAACAAAACCAACTCAAAATATTCCATACCTACAATACATATTTTAAAGTCACTTGTTAGGCATCACACACAATTGAACCTTTACAATCACTGTGGAGTAGTATACAACAGAATAAAATAATTTAATGCAAGAATTTCAGCTAAATACAGTTGATGCAATATGTCAAACATGCATGAAGTAAACAACCCAAGCCAAATTCTGTGAGAAAACCATGCACTTGGCAACACTGTCTAGAATGTCTCTTGGCTCTAAAAGCAGCAAAAGAAAAGTGTTGGGTGAGTGGCCCACACTTTGCACACTATGACTTTTACATGTTCTGATTGGTAAACATGTTTTTAGAGGGTGGGGTTTTGGTCAGACGCTCTGTAGTTAAAGGGAACTGTGTTTTTTCACATTTTGTGAAAATATTTTATTTAAATACAATCAAAATACTTGTCATTTAGGATGTCATTTATTCTATATCCCTCTATAAAGGGAGAAAAGGGGGAACCAGGTGTATCTATTGCTACCGATGGCTCCCTAATACCGGGTCTCAGAGGACCCAGAGGACCAAAAGGAGCCAAGGTTGAAGCAAACATTTTACAATTGAGCTTGATAATTTTCACACTTTGATAGTTATTCAATTCCCTGACATCAAACATTTGGGTCTTTGCAGGGAGACAGTGGCCCTCATGGAGAGCTTGGGGTTGTGGTAAGATACATATCCTTATATACATACATAAAAACATACATAAGTACAAAATAATTACATGTATTTCTTTGATCTTCAGGGGCCAGTTGGACCCCCAGGACAAAAAGGAGAATATGGAATTCCTGGTCGGCCGGTTAGTTTTATAGATTTCATTTCTAAATGTATAGAAATGCGTATTTCTACTTTTCTTTTTTCTACCTGGAATTTTGTCTTTTAGGGACGACCTGGAATGAATGGAAAGAAAGGGGACAAGGGTGATGCTAGAGGCCCTCCTGTAAGTACACTGTTGTGGATAAAACATACTTGCAGAACTTTTGCTTAGCTGTATTTTAGGGCAGAAACCTTCATCTTACTCTCTAATTACCCACAATCCAGTTTAACAATGTGCTACCTGTACTGGTTTAGTTGTGCATTTAGTCCACACCTACATTTTTAAATGATGTCATTTCAATTTTGCAAGCGCAAGCCTGTCTCTCTTCCATCACTTTGGGAAGGAAAGTGATAAACAATATGGTTAGACCTTTTTGTGTTTTTTGTTAAACAAAGCAGCAATGCATCAAATGTAGTCAGGTATACATTGAGCATTTTATACACAATTCATATACAACATTATGGTCTGTACCGCATCAGACTTAACATAATTATTTTAGTGAATTAGGCACTACATTTATCTATTGAGGCACTACATGCTGTACAAAAACAGCATGAAAATAAACCGTTAAACTGTGTTTTAAACTGTGACTTGCCTTTGCTTAAGGGTCCACCAGGCCCACCTGGACCTCCCGGGCCACCAGGTCGAGTAATTGGCCTAAAAGGAGTAAGTATGATAACCTTAATTCAGTAACATAACAGTCTGTCTCATCTAGATTACATTGTCATGTTTATAAAAGTCATGAAATGGTTCTGCTTTAAAGACAGTTTTCCCAGTTCCCCCCAGACCACACTGCAAAAAACTTGTAAGTTAATAAGTGAAGTTCTGGTTGGTGGTTTGGCTTGGGTGTGGCGCATGTCATTTCTGTCTTGGCCCCTCTCCTAATACACTAGCCCCGCCTTGTCTTTGTGTTTTTCTGGTTTGTCATGGGGTTCATGGTTCAGAATAAAACAGGCTTAATTAAAAAACATATATATACATATATATATATATGTATTTATCTGTGTTTGTGTGTATTGGATATTTAAAAAAAATAAATTACACCTGTTTTATGCTGTCCCCCAGGAACGTGATCATGGTCTATTAACCCATCTTATCTGGGGTGCTCTCCTAAGCTTAGAAAGCATGCTGCATGAGCTATAACTTTGGGCTCAGCAGTGAATTAATGTTATTATGAAATCAGGTGTGCTACATACATTCTCACACTAACAAAACAGATCTGTATGCTTACATTAGCAGTCCTTCATATCAGGCAGCATTTTCATCATTACTCCTGCTCAAAGCTTCACCTAACATATACAATAAATGTTTGTCTTTCTTGCAGGTTAACAACAACAATTCACAAGGTATATCTAGTATATTTTATATATAAAGTGGATTGTGCTGCACTGTTGTGGACAGTTTTGACCTGTTTTAAACTTTCACTTTACTGTTATTTGACCTTATAGCCTGATACTACATCCTCTTTAGTTGTGATCTGAACAAGGCAAATGTGAAGTACTTTCATCATGTCTGTCACAGACATTGAGTCACAAACAGCGCATTGTTACCTTTGAGCTATGACATGTCATGTACAGGCAATCTGTAGTAACAGCTGTTCTGGTTGTCAATGGTAACAGCGGGAAAACAGTTAAAGCAGAATTAAGGCATATATTTACATTTTTTTTCTATTATAACAGAAGGAGAAGAGTCATTCAGAGTCAAAGGGGACAAGGGAGATGTTAGAAATCCCAGGCTGTCAGGTATAGTAAAAATGACTTGTGAAAACTTAAACATAAATGTTTTTTCCAGATTTTGTATATTACTATACAGTCTGTATGACATATATTGAATAAAAAGGCTGTAATAATAGTCACTGTGATAGTGTCGCCTTCAGTCTGTTGGATTATATATGTTCTTTTTCTCCACAGCGTCTATGTTTCCTAATGGTTATGTGGTAAGTATACTGTACCTTCCCAGTGTCTCATATATCAGGTAAAATAAACATTGAGCAAGGCTGTTCTAAGCAATAATTCTGCAAAAACATGCATAAAATGACCTACTACCTGACAATCTCCAGCCTACTACCTGACAAACCTTGACTCTAGCACAGCAATAGCCCCTGTAAACAACATATACAATGCTCTCTGCCTTAGGTTTAGCTTAAGTATAAGGCAAGACATGTTTGTCTGAACACAGGTTTAGGAAACCTGTTTGAAAGTAGCCACTATATTGCAGTTCATATATGTTTGCTTGTGGTGCTGAAATTGTTTATAGTAGCTTTATTGAAAATGTTAAAAATAATTATTGTAAATCACAACTAGCCATGGTAATGTTAAAATAGCAATGTTAAAAGCTACCAGACACTTTATTGCTTTTGATTTAGAATCATGGGTTGTCAGCAATAACTGCATCTATGGAAACATGTCAAGTATGTGTTTTTTAAGGCTGTTAAAGGTGATACTGGCAATAAAGGCGAAAAAGGAGAGAAAGGAGATCTTGGTCTTCCTGGTCCTCCAGGACCTCCAGGAAGGACAGGCCTTGTGGTGAGTCTACAAGCATTGGTTTAAAAAATATCAAGACTAATAAAAAAAAATTTATGCATGAGTAAGATATCTGTCTCTGTGTCTTATTGAAACAAAGACCTGAATAGAAACCATTTTTCATTGTGACAGGATTAAAACAAGATTCTTTACATATCAGATTTCAAATAAACATGACAAATGATTTAAATAGCTTTGTTGCCTAAGGTCTGTTGGATGTTTCACAACAATAAGTAAACATTTCTTTACATTGGAAAAAGACAGACACAGAGGGTTTGGTTTTAAAGCAACAAATGGTTATGAAATAAAAGGTGCAGTGATTAGTTCCTGTGTTAGTTCGTGCTGTGTAGTTGTGCATTAGACCCAAAAATGCACCTTCAGGTGGCCAACATGTTGTATCACAAAATACCTGGAACTTAGGTGTACCTAGTGCATGTAGCCATCATGGACCAGCTGAATGGGCTTTGACATTGAGAATTGAAATAGAAGTGGATACTCTCTCTATCCTGTTTAGGAATTGCAGACAAATATAACACTGTATTTTTTTTATTTTAGGGGCCTAAAGGTGATTCTATTGTTGGTCCTCCTGGTGAGTTTGGGGCCCCAGGTCTGCCGGGACCACCTGGCTATGGATATCCAGGACCACAAGGGCCACCGGGACCTCGTGGGCCACCAGGTACCTCAGATTATGGCTCAGGTAAAAAAACATCTTTATTATTATAATAGAAATGAAACCCTTACAAACATTCAGAAATCTAGCCTGAGAGAATTCAGTTAAGCTAACTTTTAAGCTCAGAGCATTGAAGTGTATAACTTATTATCAGTGTTTTACTGGGCAGTGTAACTTTTGCTTTTCTTGGTTCTGTTTCAGCCGTAAGTCTTCCTGGACCTCCTGGGCCACCTGGTGTTCCTGGCCATGGCAGCCCAGTAAGTCAAACAGCAGAACAAGATCATAAAATATTAAATAGGCTTAGATTTTTTTGGTGTTTGTAAGGATTACATTCTGTGCTTGACTTACTCTTGTCTGGTTCAGGTGAGATATAAAAACATTCAGGCATTGATGAGTGAGACCCATCAAGCTGCTGTGGGCACTATGGGATATGTTCTAGACAACAGTGAACTGTATATCAGAGTACAAGAGGGCTGGAGAAAAGTGCAGGTATACACTAAATTAAAAATATACATATATTTCAACTAAAAATCATCTATTATCAATCTGCCTGAGTCATCTGCCTGATTGATATTGCTATCTTGATATCATTACTTGTAACATTTCAAATGCTTTGTGACCATGTCTATAGTTGGGAGAGTTAATTCCAGTTCCTGAAGACAGTCCCTTTTCTGCCTCATCACAAGGCCTGAGCAGACTCAGCGATCGTAGTTTACCCAGAGTAAACAGCCAGGTGTGTCATGCATACTGTATACCTGCTGTTGATAACAAGCCAAACCAGAGTCTTAATTGCTTGTCTACCACCATTAGAGCTCAAACCAACAGCATTACTGCCAAATTGTTATTGTTTATTGGAACTGTAATTTGCTAGCCAGCTAATGCCTCTACATCTTATTCAGGAGTTCAACAGCTACTCGCCAAGCCACAATATTCTTCCGCACACTGCACACTCTGTGCCAGGGGTAAGCATCGTTCAAACCATGTTACAACTTTAATTATTAAAGTGAAAAGGTACACGCATGACTTTTGACCCTCTCAGTTGCGCCTGGTGGCCCTGAACGCCCCATTCTCAGGGGACATGCGTGGAATCCGTGGGGCAGATTACCAGTGTTACCAGCAGGCCCGTGCCAGGGGCCTGACATCTACTTACAGAGCCTTCCTCTCCTCTCACCTGCAAGACCTTTCCACCATTGTCAAAAAGGGAGACCGATTTAACTTGCCGGTGGTGAACCTCAAAGTAAGATTCCTATTAATCCTCTAATGGTTGAAGTGCTTAAGTGTGCTTGTACCATAGACCCAGGTCAAAGTTTTTGAGGTATGAGTTTATCATAGTACTGAGTAATCATGACTAAATTTAGCCTGGCTTAATTTGGCCTCACGTATGTCCTCCCTAGGGTGAGGTCCTTTTCAGCAGCTGGATGGCTCTGTTTTCTGGCAACGGGGCTGTTTTTGACCCACTTACACCAATTTACTCTTTTGATGGACGGAATGTCATGACAGACCAGGCTTGGTAAATAGCTTTACTAGTTTTTTTGCAGTGTCAAATCCATTTGCTTGTGTGTTAATTACATACTTGTGTGCCAGCAGCAAATAGTTTCTCAGTGTTTCTATAACTAACTGCATGTTTTTGCCACTCAAGGCCTCAGAAGCTGGCGTGGCACGGCTCGAGTACCGCAGGCATCCGTATGACGACCAACTACTGTGAGGCGTGGCGGGCCAGTGACATGGCGGTGACCGGACAGGCATCTCTTCTGCAGACTGGCAGGCTGCTTGGGCAGCACACACGTAGCTGTTCGAACAACTTCATTGTGCTCTGCATTGAGAACAGCTACATGTCTGACTCTGAAAGGAACTAGAATGTAATACCATCCATCATTTTATACTAATGTTCCTTTAACACACTGCAGATGTAGAGAGCAGCAATAGCTGGACTGTTGTGCAAAATATCCAGTCTGCTCTTTTTTTAGGGAGAAAAGCTCTTGTGATAAAATGGTAATGCAATCATGTTTCATTTCTACTTTGAGAATGATGTAAATATGTATAAATCACCTACTGGCATTGTTCACTCTGCAACCCACTGACTTTCATTCAGCTATTAGAATGCCAAAGAATACCTCAGCCAGACATCAGCAAGCAAGAGTAGATCCTATTTCTGTTAATACAAATGCACCACATTACTTTGCATCCTCTCAGATAGTTTCAGTCCCTAATCACAGAGACTAATTTAGATTCATTTTCTGCTTTCTGAACTTTGATAGTTACAAGACACTTCTTTTTTTAATAAGGGATGTTTCTTTTGGCTGTGGGACTGAACGTTGTTTAAATGCACTGTGTTAAATTAGCTTTAGAGGGGATGGGTGTTTTAGACTGTTTAAGTTTGGGGGGTTTTCACCCATGAAGGCTTTTGTCTGTATACGTCTTGTCAGAGCATTTAGGCATGTTTTGTCTAATTTATAATGTAAAAGCACGCAACTAAACTTCAGCGATAAGTCCGTCATTTAAAAGGCATTCATTTTAAATGCTGACAGTGGCATCAACCCCATGGTAACTCTTCTCTCTGTTTAAGATTGGTATGATAAATTTAGAAAAATGACTAAATGAAAAAACAATCTTACAGTGTTTTCACTTCTTTATTAGTCGGATATGTGTTTTTATATCTGAATGGTGCTTAATGAATAAATGTGTTGTTTTATAAGTATGGATTATCTTGCTGTAAGCATGTAAACAGTCCAACGTAATCCAATATACCTGCCTGGATGTTTCTAGAAGAACCAGATGCGTTGTTTTAGTTATGTCGTGGACCTTTTGGAGACCTTTAATCTACCAAATCATCAACTACAACAGCCATTCAATTACATTTTTATTAGGTCACAAGGGGGCAGAGCGGAGACACGTAAAGCAGGATATTTAAAGGGGGACAACTTTAACGTATTTAGACTAGCTTAAAACTGAATCAGAGCCGGATTTGTCCAATGTAATAATTCATCTTGCCAGCTTTTGATCGCTTCGATCTAGTGTATTGACATATTACAGCTTTTAAAGTTTCTAATATATAACTAACCACGATGACACTGTTTCTTTGTTCTGTTAAAACGCCTAACCTACTGCAGCCTGTGTTTGTCTGAGACTGATAAGTCAAGCAAACAAAAAAGTCCTGTCAGCCTATTCCAAAGGTTCAATTTTACTCTGTCCAACATGGAAGAGAAAGTTCGCTGCGGTGCACTAACTGCAGATAATAGATTTCCGCTGGCTGAGTGTATCTGTCCTACTACTATTTTCTCAGGACTATGTCCTGTCATTGCAGGCTTTGCACGGTTTCCATATAAAGTCGAAACCTCTTCGTGCTTAATTACAGAAACAAAAATGCATTACGAAATATTGTACTTAAATTTACTTAAGTATTTGGAAACCATTTATATGTAAGCAAGAGCTTGTACAGTGAGATGATCCTTATAATAAATCGCAGGTCTGAATTCACCGGCCAGAAAGAGATCACCATAAGCCTAACCAGTGTGGGCGGGGCATTTGCGCTTTACTAGCCAATCAGAACCGCCCTTTTCTCGAAGCAAAGACCCGACAAGTTGAATGTGAGAAAAAATTGACCAGTCGTAAAGAATAATCTCTGCCACGATGGACGCAGGGTCGTTACTTTGTCGTTCTTTACGGCTGGCTTTACTCCTATGCACTATAACACAGGAGGCGCAAGGTAAGCGACGGTGATTTGTAGTTTTCTTTTATCAAGTTTTATTGGCGCTTGTTTCCTCTTTATCAGAATAACTCTACCTAGGGGTGTTCAAAAATGGCGCAGGTCATGGGAAGCCCACTGTCATGAGTGTTTAGTGTTTACCCTGTTTCTATGCCCTGATATCGGTCACAATAGTTTGGAAGTGCATGTGTTTTTCAGGCAGAGAGATGTAGTGGGTCGCGCGTGCAATCGGAGCAGCGCGCGAGGTTGGGACATCGCGAGCCAGTGTTTATTTACGATACTTCAAAGCTCCCTTTAATCTATAACAACAAGTGGATCAAATTTTCAGTCATCTGAAACTGTTACCGAGCTTTGTTTTCACATGCGTGTTTACATTTGATCTGCTGTTTTACGCCCGTGTTTTAAAGGCACGTGTTCTTGTGTGGTGATGATGGACATGTTTGTTTTCATGATCTGACATTAAATACTCTCCTGGCGTAACGTCGCTGAATCTTTCATTGGTTTCATTGAAGTCATTGCGAAGATCAGACAGATCTCCATGTAATTTTAGCTCCACATAAGGGACATCAAAGGCTACGGGTCGATACATCTGTTATCTGTTATTTTGTCAAGTTATGTGAACTGACAGGAAACCCGTTTCGCATGTTTGCGCGAGTTGTGATAACAGATCAGACTGTTTCTCTACATTACAGGTCGGCTATTCTTATCAAACGGCGCAAAATATCAGCATCGATAAAGCAAATACTTTGAATCCATAATCTTTTGATAAGTATAAGAAATTTGACTGAACGTCTATGGACGCAACAGTTTGTTGATAGGAACATAATTTAAGAGGCGTTTTCCTGTTCAATTACCATATCAACAAATTCGTTAGTACTTCCATACTTCATATATCAAGGGCAATGGATGATTTAAACCCTACAGCAATGCTTTTGTGAATAACATTCCCCTATCAAATGCTTTTTTTTGATCTAGCGTGAGATAACATGACAAGGCTTGTAGTCAGCGTTTGGACAGGTTGCTTTACTGTGGATGTAGATGTGTCAGAATGCCAGTCATTTTATCTCATATTTCTTTAAGTCATCCAGCTAAAATAGTTCATTTTCTGTTTGTGTTTCGATTGTATGTGCATCATAGACCTGTGATTCTCTGTAATAGGCAGAGCAGGAAATATTCTGTAATCACAGCAGCCCTCCCTTCCTCTCCACATCTCCGTACAGCAGCTTCCTCTGATACGCATTTATTGTTGATTATACAAGCCAAAAGATCAGAAGACAAAATATTGTCTCTGGTTGTTTTTGTTCAAGTTGTTTGAACTGTGGCCTTGAGTTTTTTATCCTGTGTCAGTATCTTTTAACTGCATGCCAAAATATTTTTTCTTACACGGTTTTGCAAGAAAATACCAAGAGTCAAAACATTGTGGTAAAAGCGTTAATGTTTCCCACCTGCTGCCGTCAGAAAAAACTGTTCTTGTTATGCAGGCGTAACACCTGGCATGGTGCAGTATGGCAAAATGTGTCTGGTTGTCAATTTTTAAAATGTATGTATATATTCTGCTATATTTCATGAAATGAACATAGTCTCCAATTTTAAAGCATACACAATAAAAGCACATCACAGAACTCATACTGTGACATTGTTGTCCAATCGCAGACAGATATAATACTTATTATATAGCTACTTACTATAGCCAATTGTCATGACTTTAAAACGTGTGCAGGTAAATTTTAGAATCCTAATGTAAAAGACCCAAAGCATCTGTGTGATTAAAATGAAAATGTAGTGAACACTTTCTGTGTGTAATTGCTTTGTGATGAACTGCAAGCTGTCCCACACAATACCACACATGACTCTGATTTAGAGAAAACTGGATTCATATAGGTTCTGGTAGAATGCATCCAGACAGAACCAAACGGTTCTGAATTCAAAAATAGAGTGACTTATATGTGTAAAGTTTGAAAGATTGATTATCAGAATTAGACACTTTTTAAATGTGTGATGTATGACAAGGTTAGAATGCCAATCTTTGTATGCAACATGTATGCTTTGTCATACATTTGATCATTTTGATAATACCTAGTCTAGAGAGTGTCCAGTAATTGTGGGTAATATGTCTGTTGTAGGACTTTTCCTACGGAAAAAACAGACATTTGTGCATGCCACAGCATATTCAGAATGCAGAAATGTGGGAAAAGCAATGGGTCAACATAAATGTTTACAGAACAGGTCTTTGACTTGTACCAAGTGAGTTGAAATTGAATTTTCAGAAAGAAACTTAGTTAGCATTTTATTAGCAAATTGTTGGAGGGTCTCAGAGGCCAATTCAGAGAGTAGTTTACCCCAAAATAAAATAATCTGTGAATGATGACTGTTTAAATAATGTTTTCACTGATCATATTGGGTTGTGACAAAAAAAAACAGTTAAGCAATTTTACAGTAAAATTGTGCCAGCTATCATCATACCTCGTGACATCGTCTGTCTTGTTTATACTGCGTCTGGAAGCTTGGCGCCACTCACAAAAGAGAACTTATCTGTTTATAGTGATGTACTGTGAGTCAAATATTTTTGGGTGAACTGTGCCTTTAAAAAAATCACTGCTTAAACCAGAACTGAGGTATGACATATCCAGACAGCGCATGTTATAGTAAAGCACCAATAAGAAAGCAAACTGACATGTTGTTTATTAGTATGAATGGGAAGCTTGAATAGAGAACAAAAATGTTTTTGTTTACTGTTTGTCTTTGTCATAGGGTTGAGGATTGAGTGTCTGTTTGTTTTGATAATCTGGATTAAGTGGGTGGAGCCGTGCTGCTGTCTTGGTTACAGTGCGTGACTCACAGCAGGCAGCTGATTTGGAAGCAGAGCTTTGAGTGTGTAATGTTCTTCAAACTTGGCAGCTAAGGATGTCAGGCTATTTCCTCCAGACAAACTGATTGTGGGTTTGAGGAAATGCATTTAGAGCTAGAGGGTGGCCCTAATTTGTCCTCTAAAGAGTGGAAAAGGCACTAAATCTTGCTTTTAATGTGAGAGAATCCTGACGATTGCTGTCCTCACTTTATTGTTGAATGTGTGCGAGTAAAATATGCCATACATTCTGACCATGTCTACAGACCATGTGTCAAAATAATTGACCGTTTCCAAGTACTGTACATGTATAGC